>JAXCGZ010002113.1:40000-92500 GCA_037179515.1 Halocaridina rubra
AACTTATATATAATGGATTTTGCACACATGTAGCGAACTGCATTATTGCTTACTTACTTAATTTAAATACTTACCGTCATTCTAAAGTCATTTATTGTTTTAATATCCCACCTCTCAACATCCTCTTTAAAGTTGAGAAAACTTATGAGGTACATTTTTCAGGTGCTTATTTAAATAGATTCAGTACAAGTAAGTTGAAATTAAGGAGTTCAGCATGCTGTCTCAATGCTTATGGTGTTCCTCTACAGACTAGTAATGCAAAGTCTGTATTATGTTGCAATTATGGTAATGAATCCATGGAAGCAAAAGTAGCAAAGTTTACACAGAAAATACATCCAAATGGTATTACAGTGTACTGGAAAAGGAAATATGTTACATGGTTATATTGGAGCAATCATAAAACCAATTTTACCTGAAATTTAAAAGAAAATGAAAAAAAAGGCAAAAACTATCAACTCTCTCCACAGGAGAAAAATTCTTTTCGAAATATGAACGTGTGAGGTCAATGTTACATATCAAATCCAAGCTTAGTCATTTATTGGAAGTGAAAAAGAGGAAATTGACAATAAACTAAGGTAATTAGTGTATGTTACCCAGTCATTCGCCTTAATTATAATAGTACACAGAAAAATGTTTACTGAACTACATCAGTAGGGAACATGCGATGATGATAGAAATGGTGATAAAGTCCAGGAAATAAGTACAGAATACTTCAGATATTTGATACAAGCACCAAGAAATAATATCCATGTTTCCTAAAGCCTATTAATTTGAAGGGGGGGAAATGTTAACCACTAAAAGTCTCTAGTTGATGGCCATTTTTCAAACATGGCCGCCTCGGACTGCTTTGCAAATTAGACTTTAATGTTTCGAAACATGGCGAAATTTTCCGATGTAGTTAATTTTTCTACTGATTCGTAGGTTTCTGGGGCATTCCGAACACAATTCTGACCACTTGAAACTCATTTTATACCTCCTGTTACCAGCTGCGACAAAGTTATAAGATATACATAGCCTATTTTAACCATTTTCCTATGTTTTCTTCTACATTTTGTTTTATTGTTTCCTGACAGTTCAACTGTCATCAGAATGTCGTTAAACAGTACATAAAAGCGTCATTTAAAACAGCTAAATTGAGCAAAATATCAAAGCACTAACTTTAATTTCAACATGAAACGTATTCAAAAGAAAACATATCATGCAAGTACATGTAGTATCTGCTTACTCCTTTGTTGAGACTAATACAGAAAGAAACTCTCTAGTAATATAAAATACGGCGTCTGGCAGTAATTTGTATACACACAATGGCAATGTTAACAAAATCCTACGGTTTGTAGAAACAAAGCTGCTGTTAATCACGTTTAATATCAATTTCATCACTGCAACAGCAACTGCATATTGCTGTGCATATGAGACCGAAATGGTAGCATTCACATTGCCATGGAATGCAGCCTTTGATCCACGTTTTACTAGTTTTGTGCAAGATGCTACAGTAAGTGGAAGTGTAGTCCAACATATCTATCAAGCATAGGCCTGCTGAATCTAGCCCTACTTGGCGGCCTCTGGGCTTCGGCGTGCATACCACCGACTGATTCCAAACACACCCTGATGGGTAGGCAGCACAATTGGCATTCTTTGGTAGGGCGGCTAGTGTTGGTGGAATGGCATTATACTATCTCTGTTTCCTAGCAAATATATGTAGATATGCATCATTGATACTACTTGTGCTAGACTATAGTCAATATTGTGATAGTAACTTCTCTACGATCTGATATACCTCAGATCCACTTGCTTGATATTATTGGTTCAGCTGTCTGAAAACACTGGATGTCTCGCTATACACTCTCATATTAGCCATGCTAAGTTCTTTGATTTGCCTAAGAAAGCAATCAGTGCTCCGCAATACTGGTATAT
This sequence comes from Halocaridina rubra, assembly GCA_037179515.1. Classification (NCBI taxonomy): domain Eukaryota; kingdom Metazoa; phylum Arthropoda; class Malacostraca; order Decapoda; family Atyidae; genus Halocaridina; species Halocaridina rubra. Next base: position 41,915 of record JAXCGZ010002113.1, read on the forward strand.
AAGTCGGTAAGCTCTGGAAATATGCGTATTTGACTTGTTCTATCTGCATTGATTGCCTAATGAATACTTGATTACCTGAGCTGGGATGTTGAAAGACGGAAATACTAATTCCATGAAAAGATGTTGTCTAGTATTGCATATATATTTATGTTTCAATTAAGCCTATCCTGAGAATTAGAGCAAACATCTCGATCATCTGCTTCACTATGATGAGCTGAGAATTCTAAGGCTGTCATAGTATATGCTGACACCAGTATCATGTAGACATTTGAGTAGATGTCCTTTCCTAGTCATGGCAAACGCAGACGAATCAACTTATATTGAAAAATATGAATCGCACTCTTTGGAATGTTTGAGACATTCACCACCTCTATTATTGAAGCAAGTGCTCATAATCACATTAGTTTGGAGGAACAAAATCTTATCTCTGATTCACTATCTGCCCCATGCTCTACCATGCAAGCAAACTGAAAAAGTATTGGTGGTATAGCATCTTCAATATGATTCATACAACTGTTCATCAAAATTTTATTTGTAACCAAGCATGGCGGAATGCAAAATTGTCTCTGCTTTTGCAAGAATAAGTGCTTCAGAGTTACTGTACTCAGATGCCTCTGAAGTAACTGAACTTACTAACATTAAACGCTAATAGTTTAACAGGATATATATGATAATTATTACATGCAATTCACAAAAGAAGGATAAATAATGCTGAATAAGGACTCTTTATTAACCAATTATAAAGCAGTAACATCTTTAAAATCTATCATAATGACCACGGTGTGAATCATAAACCATTGAAAGGTGCACAAATGGCATCTGCTTTCTTATAAACCTAAAAATTAACACCAATATCATTAAAATCGAGCAACTCTGTCAACTTTTATATCCAATTTCATAACAGAAAGTGGCAATTACCTGGTAGCTTAAAAAAAATGGCAGCCATATTAGATCTGCGATTGGTTAACATATTTAATTGTAAAGATGTCTTCGATTTAAAATATACAAAATATGGCACTTGATTTACCAACTGAAGTATTCCATCCATATTTACACTTATCTGCTGGACTATTAGATAGGAATCTGGAAGAGGAAAATCGTGATGACGATTGAGAAAATTAATGTACACATTTATTAATAGGCCTACTCCTCCTCTACCGGATAGAGTCAGCTGCAGTTCTTACAACCCTTGTCCCACACAATAAACCACTCACCCTGTGCCCATTACTGGAGATTTATTGAGTATGGCGACAAATCATCAATAAGGAAAAAGACTTTAATATGAAAGAAGAGGCAGCATATTCGTCTACCACTTCCATAACTGACTCTACTTCTGATTGATTTATCTCTGAAGTGTAATAAAATGCTTGGATAAATTGCACCATCCACCAAACAAACATTCTGAGTACAAAACATGTGCTGCAGACTTTCAACAATACAGTACAAAAGAAAAAGACTGAAAAAAGTCGCATAATTATGTGATATGTAATGAGGGTCTCATGACAGCTCTCTCACCAAATGTACCCATTTTACTTACTACTTAAGGTTTATATTTGCTTGTATAAATGAATACTAAAGAGCACCGAAATTACTGGGCTCACCTTGAATGCTACTGAAGAGATAGTGGCAGTTCTGGGATAGCACCCACAAAATGAGTCCAATGTAGTAGTGACATCAGTGCTGTATCTCTAGGACACTCGCCCTATCGGCCTTGATATGATGAGATTTTCCAGATGAAAAGCATAACAAACGCTCTTATCACGATAAGAAAGTTTCGTGTTTTAAATCACTGGTATTTGGATAAATTACAGTAAAGTATTATCATCTAAAGTTTTATCCTTTTCTGTTTATAGAAAATTCTGACTTTTCTATTTACAGCCGTGGTTCCCAACGTAGGTCACACGTCCCACAAGGGGGAATTTGATCTTTAAAGGGTTAATTTCGAGAATGTGTTATTAACAGAGAAGTTTTCTAATGAGTCTGTGCGTGTGTGAGTGTGTGTGCGCGCGAGTTAATACATATGGTGCATATACATTATGCATACATAACAATATTTGTGTATATGTATGTCCATATGTAATTGGTTCACAAGGTACTTTTCCTCCACGTGAATAGGAGTTCACTTTTTGACTAATAAAAATTATGTCACTGGAGGGCATCAGAATTTTAGAGATACTTAGGTGGAGCATGGCCAAAAAAAGGTCGGGAACCGCTGATGTAAAGAAATATTAACTTTATGTGAAGAAATAATGCTTTTTTTTCATAAAAAATATAATGCAGTTTAAGTCTTGCACTCTGCCATGTCATTAACAATTAAACACGAAATAAAGCAGACCTTCATTTTTGCAGTTGCAATTGTTGTTACAAGACTAATCTCATAAAGTACTAATTAATCGTACAACTAAGTTATACTATAAGGAAAAGGTTGGATAGATATGATGGTAATCTAACTCACAAGAGAAGCTTAATAGAACACCTTACTTATTATTATTATTATTATTATTATTATTATTATTATTATTATTATTATTATTATTATTATTATTATTATTATTATTATTATTATTATTATTATTATTATTATTATTATTATTATTATTATTATTATTATAGTTGTTGTTGTTATTATTATTATTATATATTATTATTATTATTATTATTATTATTATTATTATTATTATTATTATTATTATTATTATTATTATTATTATTATTATTATTATTATTATTATTGTTATTATTATTATTATTACTATTATAATTATTATTATTATTATTATTATTATTATTATTATTATTATTATTATTATTATTATTATTATTATTATTATTATTATTATTGTTATTATTATTATTATTATTATTATTATTATTATTATTATTATTATTATTATTATTATTATTATTATTATTATTATTATTATTATTATTATTATTATTATTATTATTATTATTATTATAAGGAACTGCAGAACGATCACCAGCTAGTACATTTTCAAATTTTTATTCCAGTTTTCTACACCATCTTGCAACGTTTCAAACTTGCACTGAGTTCATATTCATGCCTACACCTACAAAAACTCAGTGCAAGTTTGAAACGTTGCAAGACGGTGTAGAAGACAATTGGAATAAAAATTTTAAAATGTACTGGCTGGTGATCGTTCTGCAATTTCTTATAAAAAATACGTTTTCCAGAAACTAAAACTGTCTCAGATTTTATTTTTATTTTTATTATTATTATTATTATTATTATTATTATTATTATTATTATTATTATTATTATTATTATTATTATTATTATTATTATTATAATTATTATTATTATTATTATTATTATTATTATTATTATTATTATTATCATTATTATTATTATTATTATTATTATTAATATTATCATTATTGTTATTATTATTATTACTATTATTATTATTATTATTATTATTATTATTATTATTATTATTATTATTATCATTATTATTATTATTATTATTATTATTATTATTATTATTATTATTATTATTATTACTATTATTATTAAGAAAAGTTATTAATATCTTAGACCCCATAGTGTTCCAAGTTGCAGATAGAAATAATTAGAGTCCCATGATGAGAGGAAGAGAATTTGGTTAAAAGAGGACTGGGTCCTCTTACAAAATGGACATTTGTAGAGAAGTGTTAGAGTAATGCAATGTGTGGGAAGGAGTAAAAGATGAATTGTTTTATCAATGACTTGGTTCCGGTTTTACGTCACAGTCTCCCTTTTCTACCAAGGGCTAGGACGGTTACCTTCTTGCGAAGGATTTGTTTTGTCAGGTGTAATCGTTACCCTGAGTGTATGCTCTTGCTAACCTCAGACCGTGACGGGGCGCGAACCCTCGACCTGACGCCTAAAAGTCGCGGACGCTACCGCTCGAGCATTGTTTTATCGATGACTATGAAACAGAAATATTTTTTAAAGATATTTATTGGCATGATCTATTTAATATAGACTACACTACAGATACAGCCTTCATACAAAATCTATGAAACAAAAAAAAACTACAAAGCAGGAATACAAAATATAAAATATATTTTAAACACAAATAAAAAAAATTTAAACAATGATATCTGTTCTTGAATAATGAATGCACTCTGTACTAAACCATTTATAATCAATGTCATTGTGAAATCCAACAGCTGTTTTACTTTCAAACCTTCAATATATACACATTGTTAGCTTCCACGTGAACAACTGAAATTAATATGACCCATTCACCTCTGCAGCAGCAAAAAAAAAAAAGCACTGAAAAAAAGCACTGAAAAAAATATATCAATTCACCGGCTACTATCTCCGACTCGCTCTGGAATCTTTCAAAATACATATTCTACATGCAAACACACATATGCGTATAATTCCTTTTTCTATGTCTACATCAACATTGAATATTCTTGGATATTCATTACACATCTCGTATTATCCCTTCACATCTGACAAATCACAACACTCCCTATCTCTGATTCACTTCACTTTATATGTCTTCGTGCCCAGGCCCGATGAGGGCTGTTTCATGTTATTATTTTTTGGCCCGTCCTAATGTCACAATCATAAAAAAAAAAATCCATAACCTTAGTAGGTAGCAATATATTTCTGTCAAACTAAAATACTGTGAGGTCAATCTCCCTTGACCCAAAGATGTAATAAGTAAACCTTTTTTTAAGGAAATTTCTAAATAACAAAAACTGACTTAAAAAAAGACTGATTTTTAACTAGTGGACTTTGACAGGCTTTTACCTATTAAATTTGGTGACGGTTTTGAAATGTTCAGCAAAATGTAATGATATTTGTAACATAATTACATTAACGCTTTCTACAAACTCTTATGTTTTAATTATCGGTTCCCTCAGTGTCTTTATGGCAAGCAAATCCATTTCGTCATTCGAAAAAGGTAAAAATTCGTCACTTTTAGTATGAAAAGAATCAGCCACGTAACTGAAATGAATAATAATGGTCACTAGAGGAGGAACATTTAACAATGCGATACATTATTTTAACAAGGTAATCTATACTGAAATAATTCTAGGGATGTAATATCAATGTTCACATCATTAGCAATAATAGCCCATCTACAGTATTTGTAATAATAATAATAATAATAATAATAATAATAATAATAATAATAATAATAATAATAATAATAATAATAATAATAATAATAATAATAATAATAAGAATAAGAATAAGAATAAGAATAAAAATAAGACTTATAATATCAATAATAGTAATAATAATAATAATAATAATAATAATAATAATAATAATAATAATAATAATAATAATAATAATAATAATAATAATAATAAAAATAATAATAATAATAATAATAATAATAATAATAATAATAATAATAATAATAATAATAATAATAATAATAATAATAATAATAATAATAATAATAATAATAATAATAATAATAATGAGAAGAAGTTCTACAAAATGAGAGCAAGAGAGAGAGAGAGAGAGAGAGAGAGAGAGAGAGAGAGAGAGAGAGAGAGAGAGAGAGAGAAGACGGTGTGACTGAAGTACCTCTATCAGGTGTTCCGTGTATGTCCAAAGGGCAGGGATTATGGTGGTGGGCCTGATGCCCTGCTTAAAATTATTATAAATACAGGAGGATCATTATTCATTACGGCGTTTGTCATAAGTAGTTGCAGAAGTCGCCAGGTTACACGGAATGTAAGTATAGGGCAGCACAAAGCCTGAGAATCAGTACATTTTATAAGCAATTAACAAAAGAAAATGGTGATTCATCACTGGGGACCGCCGCAGTGCAGTGGTTAGTATGCTCAACTCGGAAGGTGACAGACCCGTGTCCCCACGGCAGGTTGAGAGAAAGGACATCCAGCTTTAATCCCCCTGCTCGAATCTCTCTTTGTCTACTCCCATAATATGGCAAAAGAGTGACACAGAGAGATTAACAATAAAAGAAAAGATATTTACCAAGCATCGAGTATTGTTTTCTTGTTTATTAGGAATTTATTCATATACAGGTATACATATACACATGGCCTCATTCCCCTGTATAAGGGGGATGGCCGAGCCAAGGAAAGCGCATTCACCACGATCCACACATACCTCAACCACTGCTCTTAGCTTCTTGGGGATAGAGAGTTGCCACATTTCCTTCCCTTCCACCCTACTTGGGTCACCCACAAGGTAGGCAAGCAAGGATATTCTACATTGAGGCCCGACAGCCGGAGCTGGCTTGCCCCCACCGCTTCATCACATGGCAACTCCCCTCACACCCTCCCATCACAGTTCACTGAGCTAGAAGGTGCGCAAAATCCCTTTGGCCTGCGTCATTTATACACAATCTTCCTACACTCATTCCTATCTCTTGCATGTACTCTTCCCTGCTTCACTGACATTCCGCATGCATTCAATGCCCTTTTCTCGCCATCCATACATCTCATTTTAGGTTTCTCTCTTGACCTAACTCCAATCACTTCTTCACCCCATACTCTCATCATTATTCTTTTATCACTCATCCTTTACATGTGTCCAAACCAACTCAACACTCTCTGATATAACCGTTCCGACAGCTTCATTCCAAAACCCCCTGTATACCTGCATCCTCATATCTTACTCTATCTATCCTAAATACACTAATCATGCCTCTCAAACACCTCATCTCCATTACATTCAACTTGTTCCTTTCATCCTCTCTTATATTCCAAGCCTTTGCTTCATACAATGTTGTTGGCACAATCACATCTCCATATATCCTTCTCTTTGCATTCATTCCCAAATATCTATTTCTCATTACACTTCTCAACCCACCTAGGCATTTATTTGCTTCCTTCACTCTGCTATTTACCTCTGCAGCCACTCCTTCACTCCTTGACACATGTATCCCCAAATACTTATAACTCTTAACTTCTTCAAGCAACTCCTCATTCACTCCTACATTCAATCTGCCAACATTAACACTCCTCGTGCACCTCATGACTTTACTTTTACCAATATACTCCCAAAACTTTCTTCTTTCACACACCTTAACAAAGTCAGTCACCAAATGATTCAAATCATTCTCAGTATCAGCCACCAGTACAGTACCATCCCCAAATAAAATTAACTCTCCACAACCTTCTATATTCACCCACTAGTTCAAAGCCTCTGTCTAACTTTCTTTCATTTACTTCCCTTGCCACTCCATCCATATACACATTAAACAACCATGGCGACATTACACAATCTGGACGTAACCCTACATTTACCTCAAACCAATCACTCATGCCATTCCCAACTCTCACACATGCTTTACTATTCGTGTAAAAACTCTTCACCGCATTCAACACTTCAACTTATTCCATACAGTCGCACAACACTGCACAACCCCTCTTTATCTACCTGTCATACACTTTCTCTAAGTCCATAAAAGCCCAAATTTTGTCCCTACCTTTATTCAAGAACTTCAGACATACCTCTCTTACCACAAACACCTAATCCACAGATCCTCTTCCTCTCCTGAACCCACACTGTTCTTCCCCATTCAAGTTCTCAGTACTTTTCCTAATTCTCTCGATTAACACTCTTCCATATACCTTGCCAACTACACTCAACAAACTAAGTTCTCTAAAACTACTACACTACTGCTTTGTAAAGTGGAACTTCACATGCACTCCTCCAATCAACTGGGACCCTCCCATTCTTGAAACATGCATTCAGCAACCTAACCATCTATTCTACTAATGCCTCCCCACCTATTGACAAGCATTCGACATGACTCCCATCTATCCCTGGTGCTTTTCCTGCTCTCATTGCTCTCAGTGCCGAATATACATGTTCTTTTATTATTCCTCAATCATTTTCATAAGATAACATTGCCATTCTCCATTCGTTTCCCATAGCCACAATCTCTACCTCTTTAGCATCTTCCTTATTTAGCAGGTTCTTGAAATATTCAGCCCATCTCTCTAACCTTTATTTCATCTACAACCAATTGCCCTTATCAATAAAAGCCCGGCACGGAGAAAACATCAAGACGTAGGAAAAGAAAAAGGTTACCGACAAGGCAGAAATGAGGTAATGATACACAAAGGAAAAGGACACACAGAAAGAATAGTTAAAGTACTGAGGAGCTAGAGATAAGGCAGTATTGGGCCCTGTAATGACGATAGATCCCTTTTTTGAAGGAAGATAGGTTATAAGAATTAGGAAAGGCAGAAGGAGGAAGAAAGTTCTAGAGTCTGGAGAGGGAGATGGGGAGAGAAAGTTGCTCTACTGACCAATCCGCAAGCTACAGATCTCCACACAGTACCTGTTAGACGAGGTCGCTTGTTTAGTGTTATGCAGCCTTGACGGTGGGGGAGGGATACAACTCGCTAACTCATCAGAGCAGCGATGGAAGTAGTAGCGATAGAAAAGAGAGAGGGATGATACCTTATGACGAAGAGAAAGAGAATCCAGATTAGAAGTAGGAGAAGGGTCATTAATGAGTCTTACTGCCTTAGATTCAACCTTATTAAGGAGATAAAGATAAGAAGAAGCACCCCAGATGTGTGAGCAGTATTGTAAACAGGCATGGAGAAGACCTTTATAGAATTTAAGCAACTGTAAAGAGTTAAAGTAATGACGAAAACGAAACAGAACCCCCAATCTTTTGGATGCAGATTTAGAAATTTGGATTATGTGATTCCAACAAGACAAGTTAAAGGCTATCTGGATTCCTAATATGTTGATAGAATTTAGAGGATAAATGTCGTTAGTTTCGAAGACAATGGGGCTATCAAGAGGAAAAAAGATAAAGAGATAGCCAGAAACTTTGTCTTGGAGGTATTAAATTTAACTAAATTTTGGGTTCCCCACTCAGATACCCTCCGCAAATCAGAGTTGAGAGTAGCAGAAAAAGTGATACAAGACTGATTACGAATAGCAGATGAAGGTTGGAGAAAAAAAGGCAGAGGAAAATTGAGGTGTAGAATCGTCGGCAAAGGCGTGAAGAAGAGAGGAAGATGAGTACTGAAGAAGATCATTAATGAAGAGAAGGAACAGAGTATGTGAAAGAACAGAGCCATGTGGAACAGCACTGGTAACAGGGAATGGGATATATATATATATATATATATATATATATATATATATATATATATATATATATATATATATATATATATATATATATATATATATATATATATATATATATATATATATATATAAATATATATATATATATATATATATATATATATATATATATATATATATATATATATATATATATATATATATATATATATATATATATATTTGCATCAGATTATATATCCATATACTTACATACTTACATATTTCTTCTTGCCTTGGAAACTAATAATACTTCGCTATGCTTTTGTTTATTTCATTTGCATAAGGAAACTGTTTGTGTTGGCATGCCTTTTGGCAGCGGTTGCGGCCGCTCCATCCGCTATTCCCTTAGCTGCCAGAGCCCTTCGTAACCCTGGAATGTTCCAGGGCGACATCAAGGGCATCGCAGGTCAAAAACCAGGCGTAAGTAACTCTATATCTCTCTATCTATCTATCTATTTATCTATCTATCCTTCTATATCTATATATATATTTTTTATCTGTGTGTGTGTGTGTGTGTGTGTGTGTGTGTGTGTGTGTGTGTGTGTGTGTGTGTGTGTGTGTGTGTGTGTGTGTGTGTGTGTGTGTGTGTGTGTGTGTGTGTACTTTAGGTAGAAAAATTTTCCTTCATATATCTTGTTGAATATGACTCCTGTTTCTTGCATAAACAATTTTTATCTAGTTTTTCTACAATTTTTAATATCACTTTTTCATTATCTTTAATATTAGACTCATAAAGTTTCATACAGTTTTTGTTCATTATCAAATGAGTAATTGAACGATACTGACTGAAGGTAATACATAATATCTAATGTTCACCTGGTTAGCATAAAACAATGGTGGAAAGAGATATAGCATGAACTCTAGGAAAATAACATAAGGAAATTGCTAAAGGAAAACCATCTGTCATATTTAGCAAAATTTATATATATATATATATATATATATATATATATATATATATATATATATATATATATATATATATATGTATATAACACTGAATTGCTACCATATACTCTAAAATGGACGGAAAAGGTCCATTATAGAAAACAACAAGAAAAAAATATATGAGATACTTATTACCATCGTAACACAATTTGATCACTTTCTCAAAGTAAAATGCAAAAATATACAGCCAACAAATAAGAACACATGGAAAGAGTATAATAACATCTCCAAAGGAATTTAAAAAGGGACTGGATTCGGTTTTACGTCACGAACTCCCTTTTCTACTAAGGGCTAAGACGGGTGCCTTCTTGCGAAGGACTTGTTTTGGCAGATGTAATCGTTACCCTGAGTGTATGCCCTTACTAACCTCAGTCCGTGACGGGGCGCGAACCTTCGGCCTGCAGCCTCAGAGTCGCGGACGCTACCATTTTGCCACGGAGACTAGGGACTATGCGTTATAAACCAAAACTATCACTTGGGTCAGCAAGTAATCCCCACTCACTGGCCCCAGGGGAAAGCTTTTCGTGAAAAATAGTATTGTTAATATCACATTTTAATTGTGAATTTATATGCTTATGCATAGTGGTACAGTTGATTAAGGCAGCATGACTTTGTAGCTTGAGACGCGAGTTTGTGCCCCTTGATTTCCTAAAAAGATTTTCGTAGATAATGCAATTGTTAATATCACCGTTTAATTGCGAATATATATATATATATATATATATATATATATATATATATATATATATATATATATATATATATATATATATATATATATATATATATACTTAATGACACGTACACCATTTTAAGGTTGATTAAAGGACGCTGGGAGAGATTTTTGCAAATACTGGCTGTGCCATGAAATACTGGCTTCTGTCTGTTGAAGTGGTTTAGTTGGTTAAGACAGCATGACTTTGTAGCATGCAATGTCCTAAAAAGATATTCGTAGAATATGCATACGTGTATGTATGTGCATATATTTGTATTTGTATATGTATATGTGTGTATGTGTGTGCACATGAATTTGTAGGAATATATGTCTTTAAGTACAAGTCTGTGTATGTATTTTTTATATATCATTGTATATGTTGGTTGCTTTTATATATGCGCTGACTATGTATTTATGCTTATGTTTTTGTATGTGCATATGCATGGTTAGGAATGTAAATATATGAATGAGTAGTTATTTATTTTCATATTATCATTTTCTTTTATTATTACTGCTTTTTGTATATTAACATTTTGTATATTAATATATTTTTTTCTCTAATGTGTGCACCTTCTGCTCTTATACAAATTATGTTAATTATTGATTTTAATATCCCTGGGGACAGTAAGTGCGGATTATCTATCAAACCCCATATGGGTCTTTTATATATATATATATATATATATATATATATATATATATATATATATATATATATATATATATATATATATATATATATATCGCTTCAGCCCTTTTTAGTTATTCTTGGGGACTTTTTTTTATGTTCTTGATTGATGGATGTACATTTTTCAATATTACTTTGAAAAGGTAACAAGATAATGTCACAAAATGTACAAGTACTTCATATATTTTTTCACGTTGTTTTGTTTTTAATAGGCCTTTTCATATTTTCTCTCTCTCTCTCTCTCTCTCTCTCTCTCTATATATATATATATATATATATATATATATATATATATATATATATATATATATATATATATATATATATATATATATATATATATATATATATATATATATATATATATATATATATATATATATATATATATATATATATATATACATATATATATATATAGATATACATATACATATATATATATATATATATATATATATATATATATATATATATATATATATATATATATATATATATATATATATATATATCATACATATATATATATATATATATATATATATATATATATATATATATATATATATATATACATATACACATGCACACACACACGTTGCTTTGTAGTCCATTTGATTATATACATGCTTTATTGTCACCGTCAGGAGGAGAGATCAGCTATATTAGGCGGCCAGTATCTTTGGCCAAATAATGTCCTTCCCTACACCTTCAATGGCGTCAGTAAGTAAAACCAACGCTTATTACATATATTTCTGGGAAAGAAATTTGCCTGTGATGATATTTATACACATAGAAATATATATATGCAATGTGTGTATATGTATTTATATATATATATATATATATATATATATATATATATATATATATATATATATATACATTATGTATACATATTTCTCCTGATTATAATGTTTCCTTCTTCATTGACATATCTTTTAACATATCTTCCTCCGGTTAAATCTATCCGTTCCTCTAAGATTCACAATATCCCCTCTTAGGGAACTTCAGGTAATAACTATTATTACATTATGATAATGCTTTCTTTCATTCCACAAAGATATTTTATTACATTGCTTCAAACTGCAATCTATGGTTCTACTGCCTTCCATATCAAAGTATTTTCCTAATCAAATCTTTGAAAATCTTGGCGGAATTCTAAATCCATGATCACATCCTCAATTGTTCTTCTGAATTTGAGTTACTATATGGCAAGTTTCTTTGACATATTACTCATATTATGAGCTTATGTATTTTTGGCACCAGCTGTGTAGCATGCCTTTAAACTAATCCCAAGTTTTTTTTTTTTAAGTGTATTCCATAAGGAGGTTATATAGACTAGAGTAAGCCTCACATAAGCCATCCATATACTTATAAACATTTCATTGCCAATGAAGGCATATAATGCTTTTACTATGTTATCAATATGAATATCTGGTGATATATCTGCCAATAAACAGGTCCTTACATCTCAATCACTTCGATATTTTCCAGTTGCTACTGCTAGTGAATGCTCAAATATGGGTCTTCTTGATATCTTGTCCAGTCTCATTACATTACCTTTTGACGTAATAACCGTCTTTAACCACCCCATTCTACCAGATAAGGGCATGCACTCAGGGTAACGATTACATCTGCCAAAACAAGTCCTTCGTAAGAAGGCAACCGTCCTAGCCCTTAGTAGAAAAGGGAGTTCGTGACGTAAAATCGAATCCATTCTACCAGATAATTTAGAAGTATAAGGAATATTATATCATGTTTTATGGGTCACAATTAGTCCCTGTTTTGGGGTGGACACAGACAGATTGAGGCTGGGGAAATATAAGGTTGGATACCCTTCCTAACACCCCCGCTGCAGACTTAAACATAGGCCTTTCCACCTCCAGAATAGAGCCCTCTACCACTGCGGTAGTCCTTGTAAATGCCAACAGCATCTGGCGTTCCCAAGCGGACATCCAGTAATATGAGTGGCCTAAAATTGATCCCTGTGGAACCTCACTGTTAACTTTTCTTAAGTTTGACTCTGCATGTCTATCTTTGACCCTCTATTCTCTCGCAACTAAATGGGATTTTATCCACTCTAAGACATTTCCACTTATATTTACATTATTTGCAACGACCTAATAAGTCTATGAAGTGGGATTGTAGAAAACGCCTCCTGATATTCTTAGAATATGCAATCTATTTTTTTTCAATTTCTCTCTCTCTCTCTCTCTCTCTCTCTCTCTCTCTCTCTCTCTCTCTCTCTCTCTCTCTCTCTCTCTCTCTCTCTCTCTCTCTCTCTCTCTCTCTCTCTCTCTCTCTCTCTCTCTCTCTCTCTCTCTCTCTCTGAAGATAACCTAACTTCTTTATAAAATTCCAGAAAGTTTGTTAATGCAGACATACCTTCTCTGAAGCTTGTATGAGTTCACTAAAAAAAAATTAAAATCGTCGCCGTGGCAATCTCTCGAGGTCGAAGATGATAGTCTTTGCTCTGTTGCCTATAGACGTTTAATCTAGTCCAAAAAGCAAAGATGAATATGCATCTGTTCTCTAATGCGTAATTTATGTTGCCCTCCAAAAACATATGGCGCCTCACAAATCATTCAACTAATTCCAATTGTAAGGAGCCATGAAAATTGGAGCCTCTGGATCTATTGCAGCCTGGATCCTCCTTCATAGCCGTTGAATTAGGAGTGACTTTGTCCGCCTTTTCCACTCTTGAAGACTTGAGAGATAGCTCACTCTTAGTCTGGATCTTTATCTTTGACCTTGCCCCAGTGGTGACCCTGCTAGAAACTGAAGCTTCAGACGGCTTTACTTATTGAGTCATAGAGTCACCCAAGCTTTCTCACTGTATCAAGGTGATGATCCAGAAATCTGAGGCACAAAAAGTTTAAAGACTCCAAGTAAACAAGCTTTCTCACTGTATCAAGGTGATGATCCAGAGATCGGAGGAACAAAAAGTTTAAAGACTTCAAGTGAACAAGCTTTCTCACTATATCAAGGTGATGATGATCCAGAGATCGGAGGCATAAAATGCTTAAAGACTCCAAGTAAACAAGATTTCTCACTGCATCAAGGTGATGATTCAAAGCTCGGAGGAACAAAAAGTATAAAGACTCCAATTGAACAAGCTTTCTCACTGCATCAAGGTGATGATCCAAAGATCAGAGGCACAAAAATTTTAAGGACTCCAAGAGGAATGAGGTGCATTCTCGGCAGCATTTATCCATAAGTCTGGAACCTATACTATTTAACGAATCCGGCCTCGAGTTGAGAGTTATCAATTCTCACTCAGTGTTTCTCCCCAGATACCTACGACTTCTCAAAATGTTACAGATAACGGCGCAATGCCTTCTTTAACTATCATATGGGGATATTCAACCAGGCTCCACTTTCTGCATACATGTGTGCTTGTGCATATATAAAATGCAAGTACTTGATGTCCATATGTGCCTGTATTTCTATTTTTAAATATGAGTAAAAAAATTCATAATGTTCCTTCAGTTTCTGCTCTATGGCCATCTTTTTATTTAATTTTTAAGAGCATGCGTTCAATCTAATGATCAAATTATCAATTTTCCAATTGTTCTCATTCACAATACTTTCACAATAAAAACAATACTCTGTTTCACCATGGAATCTGTTTCCAAGTCCGATGGGGCTGTTTTTCTTTTTTCTATATAAAAGGTTATTTCCACTTGTTTTTGCTTTGTAATTCATTTTCAGCTCACTTCCAAGCCTATAAAGAACTCATATTTAATATGCTATCAGCTTTTATTTCTTTCATTTTTTAGTTTTAATCAAACATTACTGGCAAAAAAATTTTGTTTTCTAATGAGTTTTTTTATGTTACTGTCAAGCATTCCACTGTATACTTACTGTAGCCTGTTTTCATCCTCTTCTGATAACTAGGCTCTGGAGACCAGACCGCCATCTTGAATGGCATGCAGGAAATCATGGACAAAACTTGCATTCAGTTTGTGCCCCGAGGCAGTGAGAGCGACTACGTCGAAATTGTTCCCAATGGAGGAGGGTGAGGACCTGACTGATGTAAAACATAAACAATGATCCACTTAGTATCATCATAATATTAATAATAATAATAATAATAATAATAATAATAATAATAATAATAATAATAATAATAATAATAATAATAATAATAATAATAATAATAATAATAATAGAATGGGTTATCCCCAAGACCATCCTAATGAACATTTCAAACAATATCTAAATTTTCTTATTAAGTCTAGTGTTTTGTGACTGATATCACTCAATGGTAGGTTAAAGAGATCTGAAAAGAAGAAAAAAGTTGAATCTCATAATATGAAAAGTTTTCATGTCAAAGTCTTTTCTCTCTCTTTCTTCTTTCTTTGCAGATGTTGGTCGTACGTTGGAAGGATCGGTGGACGTCAGCAGTTGTCTCTAGATAACGGCTGCATCTATCATGGTACCATTATTCATGAGTTAATGCATGCCCTTGGATTCTACCATGAACACACACGTGATGATCGTGACAATTATGTCGTCATCAACTACCAGAATATCGATCCATGTAGGGAAATTTCTCTTTTTTTAATTGATTGCTATAACACACGCTAGCTTTTCCTCTAATGTTTCATGGTAAATATTTGGAGTTTTCCTTCTCTTACCCTATGTATGACAAGGAACAACATTCTACAAGATAATAATGGAGACAATCTATTCACAGCAATGGCCTACAACTTCGACAAGGACACCAACTGGCAGTATGTCGGTGAAAATTACCAATATTACAGCATCATGCACTACGGAAAGTACGCTTTCTCCATCCAGTGGGGAGTCTTAGAAACCATTGTGCCTCTGCAGGCTGGTATTGACCTGACTGATCCTTATGACAAGCCTAACATGCTGGACAGTGATGCCAATCAAATCAAAAATCTTTACAGCTGTTAATCTCCCTGAGAGACTGAGCTTTTCACCAATGATAACTCAACTGTAATTCCAAAATAAAATTTAAATTTATTGAGTATTTGGTAATACTTACCTCACTCCTTTTTAGTAGCTGTATGGCAGAGGGTTGTTCGTATAACAAAACATTATATCCTTTCAACTAGGCTTTATAATGTTCAAGGCAATCCCAGTATTAAGAGTAAGATAAAGGTTGAATAGAATTAAAAAAAAAAATATAGAGACATTTAGTGTCGCATGCCAGCAGAAAGTGGCATTAGAATGTATGAGAGGTGATGTGAATTCTATTAACGACGATTGAGTCCTTCATCTGACGGTAATAATGTGATCACTGTCTTAAATGCTATCTTTACTAATTGTGACCCACCTATTAAAGCCAATGAGAATTTCCCTAACCTTATATGGCCATGAGGCAAATACGAGCAGTTTAACAAATATGCTTGTCTCGATGTCAAAGCTCTGACGACTGTCACTCATCTCCCTCCTGCCTCTTTTTCCTTTCTCCTCATCCTTATCTCTTTTTATCTCTATGGTCCTAGGCCACACTCTCCAATTTCTTTTGACCACAAATACCAGCCCTTAACATACCCTCATTGCCTGTAAAATACGACACAATAAATTTTCATCTACAGTCTGCCTGAAATGGCCATTACCTTGCTTTAGAGCAAAATTCTGCTTTTGTAATGTCTTTTCCCATCATAATGGGCCACTCTCTTAAAAACCAACTTAGTAATTCTAACCTTTTTAGTTAACTGCCACTTTTTTCTGAACACTTTAACAGTATACCTTAACATTCATATACCGGGCAGTACTCTTCCCCAGGTCTTTCAACCATAGTTAATTCCCACTTTATTTCTTAGCTCTTTAACAGTACACCTTAGCATTCATCTAACTGGTGTCCCTGGCCGTGTTGGGATGCTCAGCCTCAAACTTTGCCAACCCTTCCTCTATCATGGCAAAGCCTTATTCCATGCCCTTGCCTGTAAATCTATTGGGCTCTGGGGTTGGCATAAATTCCTCCTTTTCAATCATCAGAGTCTCCAGCTGAATGTGGTCCTCAGCAGATAACTTCTCTCCATGAGATTCCAGCAGCTCTGTTACATAATCAGCCCAAATTTCCAACTTAAGCGCTTTATTCAGGGCAATAACGTTCTTGCTGACAGCCTCAACTGTCTCCTCAAAGTCATAGAAGTTATTCAGTACTCTTTCCCTGTTCTTTCACCATAGTCACACTTGGAACAATGTTGAGGGAGAGTTTGTTCCTATTCATCAAGTTTTCAAAACTTTTCTGTAATGGGACCAGCTATTTTGATGTGCAAGAGGATTACAAAAAAGGGGAAAATGGGAAAAGACGATGAATAGCATTTTTGGATATGTGATCTAACGTATCTCTAACTCCATCATAGAAAATATCCCCTTGCAGATGGAATTAATGATAATGGCCACCGATGTAAGCAGGTGATGTACATAACTCACTCCCTGAAATATTCATTCTTCTGAAAGGCATATACAAGGGTCCTCGACTTACGTCAGAGTTCCGTTCCTCAAGATGTGATGTAACTCGATTTACAGAGTAAGTCGGAACACACCTAAATAAGCACATTCGTCACCCATCTATGCTAACACAGTAGTAAAGTTCATAATCGAAGACATATATACTTACCTTTACTCCTATGGATGTTTCATTACCTGACTTAGGTGAAGCTTCTTTAGGTTATTATGTCCCTGAGTACCAAGATTTACCAGTGTCTAAAACAGGGAATTTTCAAGCATGACTTGAGTTGAAATGACACTGACTCTTTCTACCCATATCCCAAAGGGGCTCTATTATCTGTAACATGGTGAAGCACAACTCAATGGATCTCACAAAGGTAAAGACACCAAACCCTAGGATTAGGTGAATGCTTATTGAAATTCAGTTAAGAACAAAATATGCATCGGTGGCCATTTCACTACTTTCATCTAAAAAGGATAGCATTAGAGATAAGTTAGATCAAATTGTCACCTTTCTCCTCTCAGAGATGTCTTGCAATCTTAATAAATTACAGCAAACCCTTCTCCCGACAATGTTCTACTTAATATACTGCTAGGAAGTGACTACTTATATCAGTGTTTCTCAAACTTTTTTTACCTCAGGGCGCACTTGTAGAATAACTAAATCTCTGGGGCGCACTTTAAATTATATATATATATATATATATATATATATATATATATATATATATATATATATATATATATATATATATATATATATATATATATATATATATATATATATATATGTGATTACCTAATTGTGTTTACGGGAAAGAGCCCAAAGCTCGTATCTTCCCGTCTCCTGATCGGTTCCATTTTAGACTTAGTGATACTTATCATACCTGTCCTTAAAACTATGGATTGAGATAGCATTAACTACCTCCTCGCTTAGCCAATTCCAATTATCAACTACTCTTACACTGAAAAAGTATTTCCTTACATCCTGCAAAGAAGTTTTCTTACCAAGCTTCAAACTATGACCTCTAGTTCTAGAGCCAGCCATATCAAATTATCGATCCCTATCCACTCTATCATAACCATGAAGGAATTTAAAGACTGTCACCATATCCCCCCTCACTCTTCTAGCTTCCAGTGATGGTAAGTCTAATTCCCTCAGCCTCTCATCATAACTGAGATTGCGTATTTCTGGCACCAGTTTCGTGGCATGTCTTTGAACTTTTTCAAGCTTAGCTATGTGCTTTTTCAAGTGCGGATTCCAAAAGGGGACTGCATATTCGAGTTTTGGCCTCACATAGGTTACATAAATATTTCTGAACATTTCCTTGTCCATGTGCCTGAAGGCTACCCTTACATTTGATAAGAATGCATATGCTGCCCTTACTATGCCATTTATATGTATTTCTGGAGACAAATCTGCCAGTATGTTTACTCTTAGATCTCTCTCATTTTCTGTCTCTTGAAGTTGTACTCCAGCCACCGAGTAGTCAAGCTTGGGTCTTCTTGCACTTGTACCCATTCTCATTACCTTACATTTTGAAGTATTGAATTTCATTAGCCACTTTTCTGACCACTCATGCAGATTATTTAGAGCCTCCTGAAGTTCTCTAATATAGTTCTCGTTTTTTACTTTCTTCACAATCTTTGCATCATCGTGTGTGTGTGTGTGTGTGTGTGTGTGTGTGTGTGTGTGTGTGTGTGTGTGTGTGTGTGTGTGTGTGTGTGTGTGTGTGTGTGTGTGTGATTACCTAGTTGTGATTACCTAATTGTGCTTACGGGAAAGAGCCCAAAGCTCGTATCTTCCCGTCTCCTGATCGGTTCCATTTTAGACTTAGTGATACTTATCATACCTGTCCTTAAAACTATGGATTGAGATAGCATTAACTACCTCCTCGCTTAGCCAATTCCAATTATCAACTACTCTTACACTGAAAAAGTATTTCCTTACATCCTGCAAAGAAGTTTTCTTACCAAGCTTCAAACTATGACCTCTAGTTCTAGAGCCAGCCATATCAAATTATCGATCCCTATCCACTCTATCATAACCATGAAGGAATTTAAAGACTGTCACCATATCCCCCCTCACTCTTCTAGCTTCCAGTGATGGTAAGTCTAATTCCCTCAGCCTCTCATCATAACTGAGATTGCGTATTTCTGGCACCAGTTTCGTGGCATGTCTTTGAACTTTTTCAAGCTTAGCTATGTGCTTTTTCAAGTGCGGATTCCAAAAGGGGACTGCATATTCGAGTTTTGGCCTCACATAGGTTACATAAATATTTCTGAACATTTCCTTGTCCATGTGCCTGAAGGCTACCCTTACATTTGATAAGAATGCATATGCTGCCCTTACTATGCCATTTATATGTATTTCTGGAGACAAATCTGCCAGTATGTTTACTCTTAGATCTCTCTCATTTTCTGTCTCTTGAAGTTGTACTCCAGCCACCGAGTAGTCAAGCTTGGATCTTCTTGCACTTGTACCCATTCTCATTACCTTACATTTTGAAGTATTGAATTTCATTAGCCACTTTTCTGACCACTCATGCAGATTATTTAGATCCTCCTGAAGTTCTCTAATATAGTTCTCGTTTTTTACTTTCTTCACAATCTTTGCATCATCTCTGTGTGTGTGTGTGTGTGTGTGTGTGTGTGTGTGTGTGTGTGTGTGTGTGTGTGTGTGTGTGTGTGTGTGTGTGTGTGTGTGATTACCTAGTTGTGATTACCTAATTGTGTTTACGGGAAAGAGCCCAAAGCTCGTATCTTCCCGTCTCCTGATCGGTTCCATTTTAGACTTAGTGATACTTATCATACCTGTCCTTAAAACTATGGATTGAGATAGCATTAACTACCTCCTCGCTTAGCCAATTCCAATTATCAACTACTCTTACACTGAAAAAGTATATCCTTACCTCCTGCAAAGAAGTTTTCTTACCAAGCTTCAAACTATGACCTCTAGTTCTAGAGCCAGCCATATCAAATTATCGATCCCTATCCACTCTATCATAACCATGAAGGAATTTAAAGACTGTCACCATATCCCCCCTCACTCTTCTAGCTTCCAGTGATGGTAAGTCTAATTCCCTCAGCCTCTCATCATAACTGAGATTGCTTATTTCTGGCACCAGTTTCGTGGCATGTCTTTGAACTTTTTCAAGCTTAGCTATGGGCTTTTTCAAGTGCGGATTCCAAAAGGGGGCTGCATATTCGAGTTTTGGCCTCACATAGGTTACATAAATATTTCTGAACATTTCTTTTCCATGTGCCTGATGGCTACCCTTACATTTGATAAGAATGCATATGCTGCCCTTACTATGCCATTTATATGTATTTCTGGAGACAAATCTGCCAGTATGTTTACTCTTAGATCTCTCTCATTTTCTGTCTCTTGAAGTTGTACTCCAGCCACCGAGTAGTCAAGCTTAGGCCTTCTTGCACTTGTACCCATTCTCATTACCTTACATTTTGAAGTATTGAATTTCATTAGCCACTTTTCTGACCACTCATGCAGATTATTTAGATCCTCCTGAAGTTCTCTAATATAGTTCTCGTTTTTTACTTTCTTCACAATCTTTGCATCATCTGTGATTACCTAATTGTGATTACCTAATTGTGTTTACGGGAAAGAGCCCAAAGCTCGTATCTTCCCGTCTCCTGATCGGTTCCATTTTTAGACTTAGTGATACTTATCATACCTGTCCTTAAAACTATGGATTGAGATAGCATTAACTACCTCCTCGCTTAGCCAATTCCAATTATCAACTACTCTTACACTGAAAAAGTATTTCCTTACATCCTGCAAACAAGTTTTCTTACCAAGCTTCAAACTATGACCTCTAGTTCTAGAGCCAGCCATATCGAAATATCGATCCCTATCCACTCTATCATAACCATGAAGGAATTTAAAGACTGTCACCATATCCCCCCTTACTCTTCTAGCTTCGAGTGATGGCAAGTCTAATTCCCTCAACCTCTCATCATAACCGAGATTGCGTATTTCTGGCACCAGTTTCGTGGCATGTCTTTGAACTTTTTCAAGCTTAGCTATGTGCTTTTTCAAGTGCGGATTCCAAAAGGGGGCTGCATATTCGAGTTTTGGCCTCACATAGGTTACATAAATATTTCTGAACATTTCCTTGTCCATGTGCCTGAAGGCTACCCTTACATTTGATAAGAATGCATATGCTGCCCTTACTACGCTATTTATATGTATTTCTGGAGACAAATCTGCCAGTATGTTTACTCCTAGATCTCTCTCATTTTCTGTCTCTTGAAGTTGTACTCCAGCCACCGAGTAGTCAAGCTTGGGCCTTCTTGCACTTGTACCCATTCTCATTACCTTACATTTTGAGGTATTGAATTTCATTAGCCACTTTTCTGACCACTCATGCAGATTATTTAGATCCTCCTGAAGTTCTCTACCATTGTTCTCGTTTTTTACTTTCTTCACAATCTTTGCATCATCTGCAAACATATTCATGAATGAATTTACAGACTCTGGTAGGTCATTTACATATACAAGGAACAAAAGTGGCCCTAAAACTGAACCCTGTGGAACTCCACTACTAACTCTTCTCCATTCAGACACTGAGTGTCTTACTCTAACCCTCTGTTCCCTTCCTTCTAAGTAAGTTTTTATCCATTCCAAGACATTTCCACCTATTCTAGCCATTGATTGCAGCTTCCTAATAAGTCTCCCATGTGGAACTGTGTCAAACGCTTTCTGGAAGTCTAGGAATATGCAATCTGCCCAGCCCTCTCTTTCCTGTAAGATTTGGCTTACCTCATCATAAAATTCTAATAAGTTTGTTACTGTTGATCTTCCTTCTCTGAAGCCATGTTGCCTCACTGACAAAAAGTTGAAGGATTCCAAGTGAAGAGAGATATGTTTCCTTAGTAGTTTCTCCATAACTTTGCAAACTATGCTGGTCAAGGAAACTGGTCTATAGTTCAGAGCCGTATCCCTCCTTCCCTTTTTGAAGATAGGTATCACATTTGCTTGTTTCCAGCATCTTGGAATCTCCCCCGACTCCAGTGACTCCTTAAATATGATACTTAGTGCCACTGATATTGTGTTTGCGCATTTTTTAAGCACATGAGGGGATATGTCATCAGGACCTGTAGCTTTATGAACATCTAAATCCATCAGCGCCTTGCATACCTCTGTGGCTGTAAGGTTGATGTTCTCTAATACCGGCCCTTGAGCTTCTATCACTGCAATCTGAGGGGGTGGGGTATTTTCTACTGTAAATACTGACTGAAACTCCTTGTTCAATTCTTTGCAGATCTCTTCGTCCGTCTCAGTGATGCTTCCATCCGCTCTCTTTAGCCTTAAAACCTGTTCTTTTACCTTCAGTTTTCCTCTGATAAAGCTGTGGAAAAGCTTGGGATTTTCTTTAGCCTTCCTGGTGATGTCTCTCTCATAATCTCTCTCTGCCTCTCTCCTTTTACTTAGGTAGTCATTTCTTGCTCTTTTGTAGGTTTGCCAGGCATTTATGTTTTTTCTCCTCCTATACCTTTTCCAGCATTTGTCTCTCCACTCCTTAGCTCTTTTACACCCATTATCGAACCATTTCTCTCTGGCATGAATTACACCTACTTTGGTGACAGGTATGCAGCAATCTACTATCTTCCCATATTTCTCACAAAAGATGTCATACATTTCTTGTACAGATTTGTTGTAAAATAAGGTTCTCCAGTCAATAACTGCAAAAAGCTCATTCATTTTGATGTAATCTCCTTTCGGATAGTTCCTCCTCATGTCCTCAGTGCCTCTACTCTCAGGAAGAATGTCTTCAATGATATACTCCATCAACAACACACAGTGGTCACTCTTTCCAATTGGTGGTTCATACTCAATATTTTCAATATCCAACACATTATCTGTGAACACTAGATCAAGTAGTGATGGCTCATCCCCACCCCTGGCTCTTGTTGGTTCCATTACATGTTGGTGTAGGAAATTCCCTTGTACGCAATCTAGGAATCTTGCCCCAAATGAGTCCTCACCACTGTGTGGGTCAAGATTTATCCAATCTATCTCTTTATGATTAAAGTCTCCCATAATCAAAATCCTACATTTTTTCTCCCGCGCCATGTTAACAACTGAGTTTATGACTTCAATCGTACCTATATGACTTTCCTCATAAATTTCAAGCCTATTTTGGTTCCTTGGTGGGTTGTATACAACAGTTATTATAATGCTCTCTGACCCAGTATTTATGCGAGCAACAAGAAATTCCCTGAACTCACTTTCTATAGCCAAGTTTATTTCTTCAACTTGAATCCTCTCACTTATGAGCAGTGCTATCCCTCCACCAGTCCTCTCAGATCTTTCGACCCTTAGTATTCTGAAGCCCTTAGGAAAAACTGTGACACTGTTTATGTCCTCACTCAACTTAGTCTCTGTAATTGCTACTATATCTGCCTTACTGTTGTGAATCCTATCTTTTAATTCTACTGCCTTACCAGCTAATCCATCAGCATTTGTGTATAACAATCTTAATGAGGCCCCATCCCCTGATCTTCTGTCATTATCTTCTTTATCTCCCCTTTGTCTGGAAGTATTCTGTAACGAAAATTTTTCTTCTCTTCTTCATTTCTTTCATCATTTAACCTTCTTGCCTCTTGCAACAAGTTTTTGATCTTTCCCATCTCTTCCTGTGTTCTGTATCGTCTAATGAACACTTCTTTGCATTCTTGAAGGTCTTTTAGACTTTTTTTTCTCAACAATATTTCCCTACATGTCTCCCCTCTCTCAAAGGTTACTTTTGTTGGTCTCGGCTTTCCTTCCCTCGAATATTTACCTAGTTGGTGTATGTTTACAATATCCTCAGGACCACATACTACTCCAAGCTTTCTTATCAGGTCTACAACATTAGCTTTATTTTCTTCAAGTCTCCCCTGCCATGTTGGCTCCTGGGATTCACTTATGCCTGAGATTACCACTGTCTTCTCCTTATCAAGTGCCTGTCTGATGAGTGGGTTTGCCCTTTCCATCACAACGTCTTTCATTTTTTCGATTACTGTCTCTTTATAGTCAACTGTTTGTATGTTTTCCAGTGCCACCACCTTTACAGCCTCTTTTACTGCCACATTCCCCTTTAGTGCATCAGCAAAGGACGTTTTCATGGCATCATTTTCCATATTCAGCTCCTGGAACTCTTTTCTGAACTGTTCAATGTTTTCCTTAATCTGAACATTCCAAGCAGCAATCTCGTCTCTCTCAGAAGAGAGCAGTGAACTAACATCTAATTCCTTTAGGTTGTCATTTAGCTGTTTGTTTTTATCTTCTTGTTTAGAAATTCTAGATTCTAGTTGACTCTTTTCCCCTTCCAGCTTCTTTATTCTTTTTTCTAGTTCCTTTCTCTCCTGCCCTTGTGCTTTATTTGCTTCCTCCAAAGATTTTATTTGTTCTCTGAGTGTTTCATTCTCTTTCATTTCTCCATCCATATTCCGAATTTTATCATCAAGGCCCATAACCATTTCCTCCAACTTCTTGATTCTCTGTTTAAGTCCTCTGATGACTACCCCCTCTCCCGACCCATGGGCGGGAGAGGTTTGGGACAGAGATGGCTTCATTTTTATGTTCTCCCTCTCACAGAATATAGAAAGAAGACGAGAAAGAGGAAAAAAAAAAAAAGAAGAAAAGAGAAAAACTTCTAATTTACCTTCACACAGAATTTTTATATCTCCATATAAGTGCTATTTAGTGACTCAGTTTGTCTCCTTTCTGGTAACACACATCTTAACTTAAAAACTTGACCATGGTAATTTAAGTATAAAAAGAAAAAGAAAAACAAAAGTCAAACCTGAAGGAAAATTCGAATTTGTGTTCGAGGTGGCACCCACCTGTTTCTGTTATATATTCTTCCTAACTGATAAACTGACTTGCTAACCAAGATATGTTATCACGGGATTTAGACTTTACATTTAACTCAATATATATACAAAATAACAAAATAGTAAAAGAGAAAGCTAAAAGAAAAGCAAAAAAAATGAAGAAAATAGGACTGCTGTACTACTTGGCAACTTAACTCAGTACTGTTGACAGGTGGGTATTTGGTAATTTTTTTTCTTTTATTATTCAATTTTTTCGTGTATCAAACTAACTAACTAGTTAATATAAATGGGAAGGATACTGATTTTAACAATATATAGAACCACAGGATCAGGTAAAACGGCTTAAGAGCTTTCCCCAGTTTACACAAAAAATTAGGTAATGTGGTGTGATGGCTCCACGTCTGGCAACTCTTCTAGATTTCCCTCAAGGCAGAAACTGGACGGCAGCTTCTCTCTCTTCCTCACGAAAAAGTTCTCAATTTTTTTCCTTTAATATGAACAGTCTCGTCTTACAACAAATATTAGTTTTTGTACTCACAATACTCTGCAGGATTTCAGATTTATGGAAATTATGGTAAAGTTTTCCACTAAGCACTTTAGTCACTCGAACAGTTAAAAATTTAAGAGGAGCAATTCCGTGTGTCACTGAACGCGCGCGGTGTGTGTGTGTGTGTGTGTGTGTGTGTGTGTGTGTGTGTGTGTGTGTGTGTGTGTGTGTGTGATTACCTAGTTGTGATTACCTAATTGTGTTTACGGGAAAGAGCCCAAAGCTCGTATCTTCCCGTCTCCTGATCGGTTCCATTTTAGACTTAGTGATGCTTATCATACCTGTCCTTAAAACTATGGATTGAGATAGCATTAACTACCTCCTCGCTTAGCCAATTCCAATTATCAACTACTCTTACACTGAAAAAGTATTTCCTTACATCCTGCAAAGAAGTTTTCTTACCAAGCTTCAAACTATGACCTCTAGTTCTAGAGCCAGCCATATCAAATTATCGATCCCTATCCACTCTATCATAACCATGAAGGAATTTAAAGACTGTCACCATATCCCCCCTCACTCTTCTAGCTTCCAGTGATGGTAAGTCTAATTCCCTCAGCCTCTCATCATAACTGAGATTGCGTATTTCTGGCACCAGTTTCGTGGCATGTCTTTGAACTTTTTCAAGCTTAGCTATGTGCTTTTTCAAGTGCGGATTCCAAAAGGGGGCTGCATATTCGAGTTTGGGCCTCACATAGGTTACATAAATATTTCTGAACATTTCCTTGCCCATGTGCCTGAAGGCTACCCTTATATTTGATAAGAATGCATATGCTGCCCTTACTATGCCATTTATATGTATTTCTGGAGACAAATCTGCCAGTATGTTTACTCTTAGATCTCTCTCATTTTCTGTCTCTTGAAGTTGTACTCCAGCCACCGAGTAGTCAAGCTTGGGTCTTCTTGCACTTGTACCCATTCTCATTACCTTACATTTTGAAGTATTGAATTTCATTAGCCACTTTTCTGACCACTCATGCAGATTATTTAGATCCTCCTGAAGTTCTCTAATATAGTTCTCGTTTTTTACTTTCTTCACAATCTTTGCATCATCTGTGTGTGTGTGTGTGTGTGTGTGTGTGTGTGTGTGTGTGTGTGTGTGTGTGTGTGTGTGTGTGTGTGTGTGTGTGTGTGATTACCTAGTTGTGATTACCTAATTGTGTTTACGGGAAAGAGCCCAAAGCTCGTATCTTCCCGTCTCCTGATCGGTTCCATTTTAGACTTAGTGATACTTATCATACCTGTCCTTAAAACTATGGATTGAGATAGCATTAACTACCTCCTCGCTTAGCCAATTCCAATTATCAACTACTCTTACACTGAAAAAGTATTTCCTTACATCCTGCAAAGAAGTTTTCTTACCAAGCTTCAAACTATGACCTCTAGTTCTAGAGCCAGCCATATCAAATTATCGATCCCTATCCACTCTGTCATAACCATGAAGGAATTTAAAGACTGTCACCATATCCCCCCTCACTCTTCTAGCTTCCAGTGATGGCAAGTCTAATTCCCTCAGCCTCTCATCATAACTGAGATTGCGTATTTCTGGCACCAGTTTCGTGGCATGTCTTTGAACTTTTTCAAGCTTAGCTATGTGCTTTTTCAAGTGCGGATTCCAAAAGGGGGCTGCATATTCGAGTTTTGGCCTCACATAGGTTACATAAATATTTCTGAACATTTCCTTGTCCATGTGCCTGAAGGCTACCCTTACATTTGATAAGAATGCATATGCTGCCCTTACTATGCCATTTATATGTATTTCTGGAGACAAATCTGCCAGTATGTTTACTCTTAGATCTCTCTCATTTTCTGTCTCTTGAAGTTGTACTCCAGCCACCGAGTAGTCAAGCTTGGGTCTTCTTGCACTTGTACCCATTCTCATTACCTTACATTTTGAAGTATTGAATTTCATTAGCCACTTTTCTGACCACTCATGCAGATTATTTAGATCCTCCTGAAGTTCTCTAATATAGTTCTCGTTTTTTACTTTCTTCACAATCTTTGCATCATCTGTGTGTGTGTGTGTGTGTGTGTGTGTGTGTGTGTGTGTGTGTGTGTGTGTGTGTGTGTGTGTGTGTGTGTGTGTGATTACCTAGTTGTGATTACCTAATTGTGTTTACGGGAAAGAGCCCAAAGCTCGTATCTTCCCGTCTCCTGATCGGTTCCATTTTAGACTTAGTGATACTTATCATACCTGTCCTTAAAACTATGGATTGAGATAGCATTAACTACCTCCTCGCTTAGCCAATTCCAATTATCAACTACTCTTACACTGAAAAAGTATATCCTTACATCCTGCAAAGAAGTTTTCTTACCAAGCTTCAAACTATGACCTCTAGTTCTAGAGCCAGCCATATCAAATTATCGATCCCTATCCACTCTATCATAACCATGAAGGAATTTAAAGACTGTCACCATATCCCCCCTCACTCTTCTAGCTTCCAGTGATGGTAAGTCTAATTCCCTCAGCCTCTCATCATAACTGAGATTGCGTATTTCTGGCACCAGTTTCGTGGCATGTCTTTGAACTTTTTCAAGCTTAGCTATGTGCTTTTTCAAGTGCGGATTCCAAAAGGGGGCTGCATATTCGAGTTTTGGCCTCACATAGGTTACATAAATATTTCTGAACATTTCCTTGTCCATGTGCCTGAAGGCTACCCTTACATTTGATAAGAATGCATATGCTGCCCTTACTATGCCATTTATATGTATTTCTGGAGACAAATCTGCCAGTATGTTTACTCTTAGATCTCTCTCATTTTCTGTCTCTTGAAGTTGTACTCCAGCCACCGAGTAGTCAAGCTTGGGCCTTCTTGCACTTGTACCCATTCTCATTACCTTACATTTTGAAGCATTGAATTTCATTAGCCACTTTTCTGACCACTCATGCAGATTATTTAGAGCCTCCTGAAGTTCTCTACCATTGTTCTCGTTTTTTACTTTCTTCACAATCTTTGCATCATCTGCAAACATATTCATGAATGAATTTACAGTCTCTGGTAGGTCATTTACATATACAAGGAACAAAAGTGGCCCTAAAACTGAACCCTGTGGAACTCCACTACTAACTCTTCTCCATTCAGACACTGAGTGTCTTACTCTAACCCTCTGTTCCCTTCCTTCAAAGTAAGTTTTTATTCATTCCAAAACATTTCCACCTATTCTAGCCATTGATTGCAGCTTCCTAATAAGTCTCCCATGTGGAACAGTGTCAAACGCTTTCTGGAAGTCTAGGAATATGCAATCTGCCCAGCCCTCTCTTTCCTGTAAGATTTGGCTTACCTCATCATAAAATTCTAATAAGTTTGTTACTGTTGATCTACCTTCTCTGAAGCCATGTTGCCTCACTGACAAAAAGTTGAAGGATTCCAAGTGAAGAGAGATATGTTTCCTTAGTAGTTTCTCCATAACTTTGCAAACTATGCTGGTCAAGGAAACTGGTCTATAGTTCAGAGTCGTATCCCTCCTTCCCTTTTTGAAGACAGGTATCACATTTGCTTGTTTCCAGCATCTTGGAATCTCCCCCGACTCCAGTGACTCCTTAAATATGATACTTAGTGCCACTGATATTGTTTGCGCATTTTTTAAGCACATGAGGGGATATGTCATCAGGACCTGTAGCTTTATGAACATCTAAATCCATCAGCGCTTTGCATACCTCTGTGGCTGTAAGGTTGATGTTCTCTAATACCGGCCCTTGAGCTTCTATCACTGCAATCTGAGGGGGTGGGGTATTTTCTACTGTAAATACTGACTGAAACTCCTTGTTCAATTCTTTGCAGATCTCTTCATCCGTCTCAGTGATGCTTCCATCCGCTCTCTTTAGCCTTAAAACCTGTTCTTTTACCTTCAGTTTTCCTCTGATAAAGCTGTGGAAAAGCTTGGGATTTTCTTTAGCCTTCCTGGTGATGTCCCTCTCATAGTCTCTCTCTGCCTCTCTCCTTTTACTTAGGTAGTCATTTCTTGCTCTTTTGTAGGTTTGCCAGGCATTTATGTTTTTTCTCCTCCTATACCTTTTCCAGCATTTGTCTCTCCACTCCTTAGCTCTTTTACACCCATTATCGAACCATTTCTCTCTGGCATGAATTACACCTACTTTGGTGACAGGTATGCAGCAATCTACTATCTTTCCATATTTCTCACAAAAGATGTCATACATTTCTTGTACAGATTTGTTGTAAAATAAGGTTCTCCAGTCAATAACTGCAAAAAGCTCATTCATTTTGATGTAATCTCCTTTCCGATAGTTCCTCCTCATGTCCTCAGTGCCTCTACTCTCAGGAAGAATATCTTCAATGATATACTCCATCAACAACACACAGTGGTCACTCTTTCCAATTGGTGGTTCATACTCAATTTTTTCAATATCCAACACATTATCTGTGAACACTAGATCAAGTAGTGATGGCTCATCCCCACCCCTGGCCCTTGTTGGTTCCATTACATGTTGGTGTAGGAAATTCCCTTGTACGCAATCTAGGAATCTTGCCCCGAATGAGTCCTCACCACTGTGTGGGTCAAGATTTATCCAATCTATCTCTTTATGATTAAAGTCTCCCATAATCAAAATCCTACATTTTTTTCCCCGTGCCATGTTAACAACTGAGTTTATGACTTCAATAGTACCTATAAGACTTTCCTCATAAACTTCAAGCCTATTTTGGTTCCTTGGTGGGTTGTATGCAACAGTTATTATAATGCTCTCTGACCCAGTATTTATGCGAGCAACAAGAAATTCCTTGAACTCACTTTCTATAGCCAAGTTTATTTCTTCATCTTGAATCCTTTCACTTATGAGCAGTGCTATCCCTCCACCAGTCCTCTCAGATCTTTCAACCCTTAGTATTCTGAAACCCTTAGGAAAACCTGTGACACTGTTTATATCCTCACTCAACTTAGTCTCTGTAATTGCTACTATATCTGCCTTACTGTTGTGAATCCTATCTTTTAATTCTACTGCCTTACCAGCTAATCCATCAGCATTTGTGTATAACAACTTTTATGTAAATATTTACCACTGAAAATAAACAAGTGTTATTATGACAAGTATACATTCACCACAGAATAAAATTTGCAAAATTAATTGCAGTCAGAGATGCATTTCTCAGAGAACCACTTAGAAAAAAACTTGTTTCTTAGCACATTTCACATTAGAAGCTCAAATGTCAGTATTAAGGAATAAAATTAATTTTATATCATTTATTCATTACTGGAGTTTAGGCTATAATATTTGAAAAAAAACTGAATAATTTGAATAATTTAAAAATGCATTTACAGATTCTGGCAGATTGTTTACACTGAGCTCTGTGGAGCATCATTGCTGTTTATTCTGACCCTCTGCTCCTTGCCTCTAAATTAGTGTTTATCCACTCCAAGACATTTCAACCTACTCTTCATTGCTAGCAGCTTTTTTATGAGCCTGCCGTTAGGGACTGTTCAAAAGTCTTTTAAAAATCTATGAATATTCAATCTATCAAGCCATCCAGCCCTCTATTTCGTTTTAGATGAGGCTTACCATATAGAATTCCAGAAAGTCTTTTGATGTAGACCTGCCTTCTATGAAGCCATGTTGTTTCCACCCACAGATGTGTGGAACGGGCCATTGAGGACCCATAGGGCGATTGCCACCGGCACAGGCCCCAACCCCCACTGTGGTGCCCAGCCACAGCAGTAACCTCCCCAGTAAACAGCGTAAACTCTCTTGCCTGCACGAGGCGCGATCCGTCGATCTCGCGAATGCGAGGCCAGCCTTTTACCACTGCACTAGCCAGGAGGGTTCACGGGTTTCTTCATCTATCTCGGTGATGCCTCAGTCTACCCTTTCAGATTAAAAAGAAAAAACATATTCTTGACCTTTGTTTTCCATGACAAAACTGTGAAAAAAAAATTATTTTCCTTAGCTTCCCTCGTAATATATCTTTCACATACCCTTCCTTCTTTTCTTTTTTTAAATATGTAGTTATTTCTTGCTCATTTATAATTTTGTCAAGCATTTATATTTTTAATCCCCTTCACCGCTTCCAAAATTTGTCACTCCTCACCTTTATCCTCTTATATCTATTAGTGATCATCTTTTGAGAACATAAGTAATTTCATTTCTGGTAAGTGGTATGATATTTTGCGTACATTTCTTGTAGAACTTTTTTTTAGATATTGTCCCCCATTTGTTATCTGTTAAAAATCGTTAATAATCTCGTAATATCCTTTATGATATTTCTCGCTCATTTTCATCATTATCCCCTTACTCTGTGAGGGTCTGCGCATGCACGCGCGCGCGCGTGTGTGTGTCTAGGTGAGTGTGAAATCGTTCCCAGTGATGCAACACAAATATTTAGAATGTAATTCGATCGTTGTTTGACACAAAATCATCAGATAATATTTGCCATATTATGTTACCTTTGTAATGAATACTAGAAGTATTTTTTTTATAATGTAGCAGTTCTTTTTATGTTTTTATTCATGCAAAAAGTATCGATGTATTGCAATTTCTATGAGATTATACAGGTGATTAAGGACTAGATGAGAATGATATCTAGAGACCCACAAATCCATTTTAATCATCTAATTTATTGCAAGCCATTATGTTTTTATTAATGAGTGTGACTCCTGGCCTGGCAAAAAAATCTGCCCTCATCAATAAAGGTCCGGGAAAGAAGAAAACACCAAGACGAAGGAAAAGAAAAAGGTTAAGGACAAGGCAGAGATAAGGCAATGATACACAAAGGAAAGGGACAGAGCGAAAGAACAGTCAAAGTACTAAAGACCTAGAGATATGGCAGGATTAGACCCTGGGATGACGATAGATATCAGCTTTTTGAAGGAAGATAGGTTATAAGAATTAGGAAACACTGAAGGAGGAAGAGAGTTCCAGAGCCTGGAGGTAGATGGGAAAAAGTAGTCGCTGCACCGAATCCGCGAGCTACAGGTCTCCACACGGTACCTGTGAGGTGAGGCTGCTGTATTCGATACCTTGAAAAACACCTGACTGTACTATTGCTTCATTACCATCTGACTAAAGGCAGAATCAGTCTCAATTATGAAACTATAGTAAGTAAGAGATGATAGATAGTTATTCTAGTATAATTTTTATAGCAATGTAAAAACTTACATATGTTTAGACGCTAGTTAAGACTAGAAAACATAATAATTATAAAAGCCTTAACAGAAATGTGTAGTTCATGTTGTCATTAGACAAATACATCATCAAGTAGACACTGTGGCTCAAGCGGTAGCGCCCGCGACTTTGAGGCGTTAGGTCGAGGGTTCGCGCCCCGTCACGGTCTAAGGTTAGCAAGGGCATGCACTCAGGGTAGCGATTACATATACCAAAAGCAAGTCCTTCGCAAGAAGGCAACCGTCCTAGCCCTTGGTAGAAAAAGGAGTCCGTGACGTAAAACTGGAACAACAGACAAATACATAATCAATTTTACACTCATGATTCAATCTCGATAAAGCTCTCTAATGATAATATGCAGATATCCCTATCCTCACTGCATTAATGTGCATTAATGAGAATCAACAACAAAAAATGTATTTTTCAACTGTCCTCAAATTGCTCAATGCTAATCTGTACTGATGATAACAAAGTATAGCAATAGGAAAACATCTCGGGTATCTTCTTCTTCTTCTTCTTCTTCGTCTACATCTTTTTCCACTTTTATGTGGGGTCGATGTATTTGGCCAGTGTTCTCCATATGTTTCTGTCCCATATCTCATTACCCAACAAACCTTTAGACCTCAGGTCGTCATTGATGCAATCCATCCACCTACGCTTTGGTCTCTCCCTCCTTCCCCTACCCTGTATATCCATTTCCGTCACTCTCCTCACAATATACTGTTCATCCCTCCTAACGACATGACCATACCATCTTAGTCTACTTTCTTGCATCTTACCTGATATTTCCCTAACCTTTGAGGTATCTCTAATTGCCTCGTTTCTGATCTTATCTCTTCTTGTCACCCCACACATTTTGTCCCCATTCAAATGGCCATACTTTCTAACCTCCCGTAGGAGACTCGAACTTGCGCTATTCACTTCCTGACTATCGAGCTCTACCAACGAGGTATCACAAGCCCCAGTCTCGAGAAGAAGTCACTTAATTTAATTGAAAACATATCTCCTTTTAATTCAGAAAGCACCACACAATAAGACATCCCAAAGCTATATATATATATATATATATATATATATATATATATATATATATATATATATATATATATATATATATATATATATATATATATATATATATATCAACTGCAACACTGACAGCCACGGGTGAGGTTAGGAGAAGCAGTAATATGAACAAATAGGCATTCAGATAGAATATGTCCATTCCTAGTATAGCAGTTAAGGTGTAAGGTTTGCTTCGCCTTAAGACCTTCAGTGGTGCAGTTGATAGTGCCTACGCACAGTAATTATGTGTCGTATGTTCGAGTCCCGGTCAGGGGCAAAATCTATATATATATATATTATATATATATATATATATATATATATATATATATATATATATATATATATATATATATATATATATATATATATATATATATATATATATATATATATATATATATAATATATAAGAAACTCAAGTACAAGTATATTCCGAGCGATGACCCAATCATGGAAAAGTGAATTTGAAGGGTGTAAGGTGTTAAAGGAAATTTTTGAAAACAGGCTCCAAAGTCAATAATTAACAGTGTCACAACCTGAAGAAAAATTACTCTTTTAAAAAGAATTATTAATTTATGATAACATAACTTACTGGTTTTCACAAATTTACAGCAGCGTTTAAATATTTCAACTATGCTTTCAAATTTCCGATAAATATTAATAGATAAATAAAAATGTATTACCCAATTTAAGTCCCCGGGAACCACAAGAAAACAGAGAAGCTGAGCAAAGAACCTCTCACCGTGCATAGCATCACATATCTCCAAAAGACTTGTGTACTGATTTTTATTTTCACATTGCAACTTTTTTAGTGATAACAATGTCCTCTCAATTTTCCGGAACAAGAAATTTAATGTAACAATAATCGCAAATGAAGTAGTCACGGTGGTTTAAGCGGTAGCGTCCTCAACTTTGAGAAGTCAGGTCGAAGGTTCGCGCCCCGCCACGGTCTGATGTTAGCAAGGGAATGCACTCAGGGTAACGATTATATCTGTCAAAACAATTCCTTTGCAAGAAGACAACCGTCCTAGCCCTTGGTAGAAAAGGGTGTTCGTGACATAATAACTGAATAATGATCGCGAATGAAATTTCATTTCTTGATGCACATTTCCCAAAGACCTGAGAACTTCTCAGACAAGCTAGCAGAAACCTACAAAATCTAACTGGGTATCCATTGCAACTTTTGTGGAGATGAGCTTCCCCTCAGTTTAAATGTGTTCCTGTCTATATTCAGGTTCTAAATATTATCTATGTTAAAACCACGTAATGAAAGCTTGCATGTTAAATCTTATCTCCCAAGCTTCCGACTTCACTGATTACTGCTTTGTTTAAAATATTTAAGCAAATCTATCATATCGCTCCTAGCCTTAATAAACTATCTTCAAACATTCAGCAGAGTCTTCCACAATTTAGATATTCCTTCATGCGCATACTTGATCATATCAAGAAAAATAACTCATGTTCCAAAGTTTTTAAAATCCCTTAGGTTAACCTACTCCCACTTTGCCATGGAATTTAAGTTCACCTACTCCCACTTTGCCATGGAATTTAAGTTCACCTACTCCCACTTTGCCATGGAATTTAAGTTCACCTACTCCCACTTTGCCATGGAATTAAAGTTCACCTACTCCCACTTTGCCATGGAATTTAAGTTCACCTACTCCCACTTTGCTAAGGAATTTAAGTTCACCTACTCCCACTTTGCTAAGGAATTTAAGTTCACCTACTCCCACTTTGCCATGGAATTTAAGTTCACCTACTCCCACTTTGCCATGGAATTTAAGTTCACCTACTCCCACTTTGCTAAGGAATTTAAGTTCACCTACTCCCACTTTGCTAAGGAATTTAAGTTCACCTACTCCCACTTTGCCATGGAATTTAAGTTCACCTACTCCCACTTTGCCATGGAATTTAAGTTCACCTACTCCCACTTTGCCATGGAATTTAAGTTCACCTACTCCCACTTTGCCATGGAATTTAAGTTCACCTACTCCCACTTTGCCATGGAATTTAAGTTCACCTACTCCCACTTTGCCATGGAATGTCAGTAACACCTTATATATCTTTTAATTAAAAATTAGCTGTATTATACAAATTAATATGACTTATAACCCAAGGGACAACAGCATGAAACAAATAAATTTAACAAAACCTTCAAATTAAATAACCCAACACAAAATATGAAGCAAACCGAAGCCTACAAAAAATAATCAAAAGAATTTAATCTTTTGCAACGTATTCTTTGTTTGTTGTTTTCACGAGATGCTTTGGGCACCAACAATTTAGAACAAAAAAAGTAATTAAACTTTCGCATGGTCTTAGCGAAAACAGTATAAACTAAACAGCAAACGTTCTCGAAATCAAACTTTAGTAACAGTCTTCTCGACTAACCACACACAAGACAACAGGCAAAAAACTATATATATATATATATATATATATATATATATATATATATATATATATATATATATATATATATATATATATATATATATATATATATATATATATATATCATACGTTTTATATCCTTTCTTTTCTATTTATGATAATAACGCATTTTACGTAGTCATTTAATATACTGAGCACTATAATGGTATTTATCTCACAAAACAGAGCCTGTGACATTTGTAATAACTAAATAACGTTGGTATACTTGAAGGATGTTTGGAAGCCATAACAAGTCCAAAGCCCAGACTAAGATGCAGTATGATATATAAGCAAGTCCTATTGAGCCGTGGGACATGTGTTCCCTGACTGTTATTAGAGCCATCTGTCACGAGTGGCTCAAGCGGTAGCGTCCGCGACTTTGAGGCGTCAGGTCAAGGGTTCGTGCCCCGTCACGGTCTGAGGTTAGCAAGGGCATGCACTCAGGGTAGCGATTACATCTGCCAAAACAAGTTATTTGCAAGAAGGCAACCGTCCTAGCCCTTGGTAGAAAATGGAGTCCGTGACGTAAAACCGGAACGATACGAGTTCAGTTATACAGTCACATCTACAGTCATAGAACTAATAGGAGTTCAAGATGATAATTCCTAAAAATGAAAGTCATTTCATTACTTCATTTAACAGATAATTTCCCTCCTTGAAGGAGAGAGAGAGAGAGAGAGAGAGAGAGAGAGAGAGAGAGAGAGAGAGAGAGAGAGAGAGAGAGAGAGAGAGAGAGAGAGAGAGAGAGAGAGAGATACTAGTCTCATTGGATACTGTTACTGGCCAGGTGATGTTGTCCCTATTTCTGAGACATGCTTTAGGAAGGACATGTGCTACAATCATGGACGATATTGCTTAGTTGACAATATAAAACATTGTTGTTGTTGTTTTTTCCGTAAGTATTATCCAGTAAACAGATGAATCATATTACTGAACTTCATAAGATTATTATAAATTATTTTGGAGTGTTCCTCTAAATCATTATCTATTCGTATGTACCATAGGGTTAAGTCAATTTAACATGTTTGATACGGATGTTGCCACAAAACAGATATTTTTAGGTATTGGAAAACACTTTTCTATAACTATTCAAGCGCTCTTTTAATTTAATTGAATCAAAGCTCTCAAAGCCATTTAAAAAAGAAAATAGTCACTAGAAACCTGACCTAACCCACTCCGTTTTGGATTAAGCACATCAAATAATAATAATAATAATAATAATAATAATAATAATAATAATAATAATAATGATAATAATAATAATAATAATAATAATAACAATAATAATAATAAAAATAATAATAATGATAATAATATCAATAATAATAATAATAATTATTATTATAATAATAATAATAATAATAATAATAATAATAATAATAATAATAATAATAATAATAATAATAATAATAATAATAATAATAATAATGATAATAATAATAATAGGAAGAAGAAGAAGAAGAAGAAGAAGAATTTGTTTATTTATATACATTGACCCCTGTGCAGTGAGGTCCAACAGCCGCAGCTGGTTTATCCCTACCGCTTCAGCAAATGGCAAACCCCCTCACACCCGTCCATTACAGTTCACTGTGCTAGCAGCTGTAAGAAATCCCTTTGTCCCATGTCGCCACAACACAGTCATCCTCCACTCACTCCTATCTCTGGCACGCTATCTTTACTGCTCCATTGACATTCCACGTCCATCAAACCCTTTGCACGCCATTCATCCTTCTCATTCTAGATCTTCCTTTTAAATTTATTCCAATCATTTCTAGTTGTTCATCACACATACTTTCTATTTGTCCAAACCAACTCAATACTCTCTGGTCTTAACTATTCGACAGTTTTCATTCAACATCTCTTCCATGCTTCACCCTCTCATTTTTCACTCTACCTTTTGTAAATACAACAACATACTTCTCAAACACCTCATCTCCACTAATTTCTACTTGTTTTCATCCTCTCTTGTCTTTTAAGTCTCTGCTCCATGCACTGCTTTTGACACAATCACCCCTTCATATATCCTCCTCTTGCATACATTCCTAAATACCTATTGCTCTTCACATTATTCAACCCACCCAGACATTTACTCGCTTCCCTCAATCTATGACTTACCTCTGCATCCACTCTTCAATTCATTGCTATCTGCAAACCCCAGATACTTAAAACTCTCAACTACTTTAATTAACTCTCCATGCACTCCTACATTCAATTTCCCAGCATTACCTCTTTTCGTGCATCTGATGACTTAAATTTTATAAACATTCACTAGCAGCTCCTTCTTTCACACACCCTAGAAAACTCAATTACCAAATGATTCAGTTCATCCTCAGTATCAGCCACCAGTGCGGTGTTATCTGCAATGGCAATTGATTTATTTTCCACAACCTATCCATAGTCACCCACGAATTCCAAGCCTCTCTCTAACAGTCTTTCATTTACTTCCTTACCACTCCATCTATATGTATATTAATCAACCATAGAGACATTGCACAACCTTGATGTATCCCTAACTTCACCTGAAGCCAGTCACTCACATCATTCCAGATTCTCACACATACTCTGCTAATTATGCAATACTCTTGGCCGCATTGAACAATCTTCCACTTATTCCATACAGTTGCAATAAACTCCACAGTGCCTCTCTATCAACCCTATTAAACGCTTTCTCTAAGTCCATGAAAGCCTAAAAAGTGTCCCTACCTTTCTCCAAGAACTTCTCATACACCTGTCTTACAACAAACGTCTGATCCTAACATCCTCTTCCTTTCCTGAACCCACACTGTTCTCTCCGTCGCACATGGCACATGGGACGTGTCACTCCACTTCTGTGTGAAAGGTTTCGTATATATCCGGAGTTTCGTTTTCAACTGGCGTGCCACGTGGCATGCCACGTGCGACGTGCCACTTTGGTGTGAAAGCGACCTACGAATCAAAGTCCTATAATTTTCACTTATATATGTCACTATTAATTCCCATCCGAATGGGGGAGAACATAGATAGGTTGAGTTGGGAAATTAAGGGTGGATACCATTCTTAGCGACCCGCGGTGGGTTCAAATACTTGTTTGTCACTTCCAGAGTCAAATCTTTTAACAATTTCTGTACCACCTTCCCTAATGTATGTTTTGTAAATTCTCCCTTGTAATGAACATAATATAACTCCAAATATGTTCTCTCTGTGAGTATAAGTATCTGCTTGTTGCATGTAATACCTTTCATTTGAATCACTATTGCAAGGCACCAGATAAGAGCACTCAAACAACAATGGAAAAACTCAGTTTTTTTATCCTAATTCAACTCCAATGAAATATTTTATCATATTTTAAGTTGGGTTAGGTTAGGTTAATTTAGCATGCTTTATTGACTCCATTCCAGAAACATTAGTTCACCATTTTATCATACTTTAAGTTGGGTTAGGTTAGGTTAATTTAGCAAGCTTTATTGACTTTATTCAAGAAATATTAGTTGAGCAGATAACCAGTAGCATGTATGTGAAGTTAAGAAAATCATACAGCAAAAAGAATACATGTCAAAAGTTACACAGGTTCATTAATGCTTCTCTGGAACTTTGTAGAAATAAAAGACATTATCCATTTACAACAAACAATGGTAAAAATTAAAAAAAGGAAAATATTGCAGTACATTAAGAATCAGTAAAACTAAGATGATGATGAAAAAAACAAATTTTGTGTATTGGATACACTTAATGTACCATGATAGAGTGAAATATGACAGAGAGATAATGAACAAGGAAAATTATCGGAAAATTACCCAGTGTGACAACGCGCAACACCTTGACAACAATTAATAAGAATGTAAAAGAGAAAATGAATGTTCTGCTTTGCTGGTGCTTGGGCAAACATTCCTTTAGAGGTATTTTGTAGCCGAATTGGTTGGTTTCGTACACTGGCAAGTGTTTATGTAAAGCAACCTTGACAAGACAATAAAGTTTACTATTTTAATCTTCTCGAATGATTATTATCAGACCTCATATGGCTAGTTACCACAGCTTAGAATGTTGAGACTTTTTTGCTTAGCTTAATCAAGTTAGACCAAAAACAATAAGAGAGAGAGAGAGAGAGAGAGAGAGAGAGAGAGAGAGAGAGAGGAGAGAGAGAGAGAGAGAGAGAGAGAGAGAGAGAGAGAGATTAGTGCATCTATGCAATTTTGCATTGGCCTGTTACACGGTGATTCAAGATAAAAAATGAAAATACCGAAAGTTAGAAGGCAACCTTCCTAGCCCTTAGTAGAAAAGGGAGTTCGTGACGTAAAACAGAATCATATTGATTAAGAGAGGACACAGTGAGCTCATATACAGGAATGATTTCTAATATAATCTTTTATGGAAGGATATTTTTCAAGTAGTGCAAATAATTTGTCTGAGTCTCGTGTGGCTTATGTTGCTGTACTGTTTCGGATGGGCATGTTAAGTATTTCCTCTCTTGTCAAACTGGTGTAAAGGATTGATATTTCTTAAATATATATATACATATATATATATATATATATATATATATATATATATATATATATATATATATATATATATATATATATATATATATATATATATATTATATATATATATACATGCACACATATTCACACACACAAGTGCATTTAAAGAATAAAAAGTTTGTAAGATAATGAACAAAATTTAAAAATAAAAATAGAGATATTGGGATGTCGTAGGACTTCCATCATGCTGAAGCCAGAATCTGAAACTTGTAACAAATCTTGAGGGGTAACGGTTGGTCGAGGGCACAGATATTTTATTACAATGTTTGTAGAAAGTGTCAAGGAGATATATGACCGGAACCTGGAGAGGGTAGGAAAGGCCAGGAAGTTAGCCATTTCCTGAACCACAAGAAACACAAACATGTGGCCCGTACGTAAGTACATGCCCTGGAGAGATGCCCAATAGCTCCTCCCCGGAAGTAGGTGGGACTCCACTTCGAACCTGGCGTTGATTTGCAGGACTAGATGTCACTTGATTTCATTGGCAGGATTGGATGTCAAGCCACGCCCTGCCCCTGGGGGTATTTCAAGAACCACCCAGGGCAGACACAGTTAGTTAGAGTTAGAGACCGGGCCTTGCCAGCAGCAGAGTTAACACAGTACAGCTGAGTTAGCCTCCCCCTCTTGGGGGTAGGACTCAGGGATTAGTCGTGACAGGAACTGTAGTAATAGGAGCTCTGAGTACATAGATGTTAAAATAAGAATAAACTGTGAATAAGAAGATGTCTTTCACCAACCACGCTACCATAATTATAATAAGTATATATACGTAGGAGGAAAATCCCTACGTCAGTGGTGACACTCGGTGGGATAAAAATGCTCTACGTCAGTGGTGGCAGCGGTGGGATAACAAAACCCCTACGTCAGTGGTGGACAGCTCGGGATCAATCCACGCCGACACTTTACCGAAGAGAAAGAAGAAAAAAAAATAGAAGTATAAAAAAATATATAGCATCTATGGAAGAAAAGTACAAGTGAAGAAACTTCAAGACGCTTACCAGCAGTGAGAGAGTGACACCGAGAAAGTCAGAGCTCCCCCTTCACTTACAGTATCATATTATGAGATCCAGCCACTCTCCCCCGCCTCCGTATTGGCAAGGCCCCCACCCCGTGCCCTGGTTGTAAAGACGCCTCGAGTCAAAAATTCACTTTTATACCTCGACGGCGCAAATGTAAAAGACCGCGAATGTCCGTCCATAATTCCCGCGACCGACTTCCTGAAATACTTGGGTCTGCGGATGAGAAGTGACGAGTGGTCAAATAGAGAATATTATAAAACTTTGAAGGAACTATTCCTAAGATATTTCTTAGTAAGCCGAAGTGTGACCGGAGCATTGAGTGAAAATGCCCATTACAAGAAGTATAAGTTGCCGGATCCGACCAAGAAGACGGCGATTCGTCGATTTTACTCGAAGAGAAGAAGGAGAACCCCCTCCTTCCTTGCCTTCTGCCATGAAGTTCTTCAGGACCACCTCCTTAAAATAGCTAAGTACTTGTGATCTGTATCCAGTGAGTAATGGGACAATTAGTAAAAGAAATTGAGGTCGGTGGACGCCGCCATTTTATCTTGTAGTTATGCTTTGACTCAGCCAACCCGCTTATAAGGGGTGTGGCGCTTAATAAGTTGATAAAAGTAGAATTTCTGTACCCATTACTAACATGGATAATTTGTACTAATAGCTATAAGCAGTAATAAACTCCATTTTTGTTATAATTTGAGTAATATAAAGAATTTGCGTTGGAAGTGTGTTCCATTTATTTGTATTAATGCCTAGATTGAA
The DNA here is from genome assembly GCA_037179515.1 of Halocaridina rubra. Taxonomy (NCBI): domain Eukaryota; kingdom Metazoa; phylum Arthropoda; class Malacostraca; order Decapoda; family Atyidae; genus Halocaridina; species Halocaridina rubra. The sequence goes on from JAXCGZ010002113.1 coordinate 85,115, forward strand.
TTTTAAGAACGCGAATGTATCGATTTTTAATTGACAAATTTAACGCACGTGAAATCACTGTTACAGTATATTAATTTCTTAAGTGTAAGAATTATAGTGAGTAATATACTTGAATCTGCTTTTAAGGTTTTACTTAGAACACGTGTGATTTTCGAGAAAGGAATGTGGAAGTGACCATTCGATCTCCCAACCTCGTTATTATAAATCTGTAGTAATTGTACTGATCCTTGATATTTAATGTACGTGAAATCATTGTTATATTAATTTCTTAAAGCGTAAGAAATCGAGTGTTAAGATTGCGCCTGTTTTCAAGGTTCTTTCTTTTTTTGTTTGTTTTTTTCTCCGGGGGAGTAATGTTTTAGCGAAAGAAAGACATAAATGACAGATTGTTTTTTAATGTTGTTATGATGAAGGGATTAACATTACGATACGTGTGTGGCATTTTATTTTTGAAGAATAAGAAATTTTGTGATATTGTTTAGAGATGAGTTTTTTTATTTCGCGCTATGCAGGCGAAAGTAAGAGTAAATTAGAGTAATTTGTGCTGTCCTAGAATAGGGAAGGTTTTTCAGTGTCACCCTAATGTAGCTTCAAGGGAGTAGAATGTTTGTTTGTTCGTTAGAATGGGACCTAGGACTGGTGAGGCAGTCTGTGACCGTGCGGCCCAACCGAGATTTCACCTTTACTCTCCTTTATCGGGGTAAGGGATGGGAAATTTTCCATAGACAGAGAGAAAGGGAATGCAAGTTTGAATGTGAGCGCATGTGAGCGAATGAGTATAATGAGTGTAATAGGGGTATAATGGGGGGGGTTGCTCTAGGGGGTGAAATCGCGGAAAGCACCGTTAGGAAGCACGATTGGGGAGTCTCTGCGAGGATCGTTCCCCTGCTCCGCCAGGTCCTTCTGCATGCCATATCAGAGTGTATTTATGGGAGGTGATGCGCTGTTGCAATATCTAGTGAGGGATATGTTTGAGAAAGTAATTCTCCACCTGCCCAGATATGGTTGAAATGCCAAGTTTGTTTTATTTTTGTTTTGTCCCCTACTCCGCCATTGAGATTATTATTCGATTTCCGAGAGATTCCAAGATAGATGTTACGTGATAAAGGACGTGAATCTATGAATGATTCTTTATTTTCTTTGCTAGCTGCAGTATATACATTATCTGTCTGAAGAGATATGTTAGATTGATAAAATAAAACTTTGCGAGTTTTAGCCATGATAATGTTTTATCAAAATTATTTCGGCTTGGTCATAAAGAAAGAGTGAGAGCTGACACGAAATGACAACAAGAATGTTACACAGCTGTATCCCGTATTTGAGAGAGCAGTTATAAGTCAAATTCGAGATAGTAAAAGAATATATATATTTTATGTTTGAATTGTTTATGTACAACTCCGTACGAGATTTTGAAGTTTAAGCAAAATGCATTCTTTACTGTTGCTAATGAAATATACTTTTTGTTTTTATTATTGCATACACAGAGATAGACTTTTTATATTCTTAGATACCCGTTTTTGTTATAGTTCTTTTTGTATTGAAGAAATCTTTAAAATCTTACTTAAAGGATTCTGAAAAGATTATCTAGAGATAACCATGGTTAATCCCTATCATTTTCATGAATTTTAGATTACAATTGAGCTAATTAAAGATAATTGAGATTATTAGAGATTATCCGCTGAGTTCTAAATTTAAAACCAATGATATTTAAGTCATTATAAGACGTCGGTTAAAAAAAAAAAAAAAAAAAAAAAAGATATTTGTGCTTTTGTTGATCGTAGTAAAGATATTGTCACATATGATTTTGGTCTTTTGCTTTAATTTCATCAGAGTGTGTGTGCTTCGACTCAACCCTCTGATTTATAGCAAGAAAAGAATTGTCATTATAGACGAGGATGTGTATGCCGTTACAGTAAAGTCCTTATCAGGATTAAACAGGAAGGAATGGATTTATGCTTCAACAGTTCTGCAGTTGTACACTAAGTTCTTTTTGCTTTTGTTTTTTGTTAATCAGGAATGAGAATAGCCCTCTGGCAATAAACGTAAAACTCTATTGATAGTCATTGCTTACGTTTGTTCACTTTCATTTGTTTATTATGTTATTTTTAGAAATACTCTGCGACGATTTTTTTATTTTCACTACAAGTTGAAGGACGAAGGCAAGTCTCAGCTGACACATGGGTGAAAACCGCAACGTATTTCACGGTCGCCCAGCCTCTCTCTCTCTCTCTCTCTCTCTCTCTCTCTCTCTCTCTCTCTCTCTCTCTCTCTCCTACCTTTCACTCGACTCTGAGCCTCACAGAGGCTCCGTTCAATGCTAAAAGAACGTTGCTGTCTTTGATTTTTTTGTGTGTTTTTTTCCAGCGAAGCTAGGCGATAATTGTGCCTACATTTTATTGCAGTCAATAGATTGTTGCATGCTGTTATTGCATAAATACTGATAAGACATCGGTAGTACCGCCATTTGCATAAATGTTTGTGCCACATGTCGCAACTGTTTAGAGAATAGATAGAACTCCCATTGACAAATTGTGGAGCCAGCGAGTTGCCACTTATGCTCTATATATATACATTGATTATGACAGCAGGAATTTAAATATTAAAAGAGACTGTGTTAGAATGAGCATTGCTATGAAGTATAAGTATAGAACTCTGTTCTTACTTCTGAATGTCAGTCTCCATTGTATATATATTGATATTTCTGATTTAGTATATTTATTTTTATTGTTTATTATTCTTATTTTTAGATCATGATTATTAGTAATGTTATTATGTTGACTGATATCGTTGCTATCTCTCAATGGCCTGTTGCTAATTATTATTATTGAAATGAAATCAGCAGTAACCCGATGATTTGTATCTTTTAACTGAATTCATACTTGATGTTACTGTAGCCACCGCTGATAAGAATGTTTCTTTAGTGGCTTTTCTCAGCATTTAATGATTGTTCTTTTTGACATTTATAGTAGAGTAATGCTATGTAGCAGTTGCTAAGCCCTAAGAATCTTGGAATAATAATCTAGTTGTGTAGACACATACCTTCCATTACCACCCTATTCCTAGGCAGCCCCGACCTGCAAGTTCTAAAAGTCTTAGATTTTGTCCGTTCAGACAAGTCCCTAGTGCCCATTGAATAGAGATTGCAATCACTTGCAGTTGCAGGGGAGGCAAAGTATAGCCTCGATTACCAACGTATGGCCATTGTTGGTACCCTGAAGTCATAGGGAACCTTTCTTACAACTGTAGTAGTGACAGAGGTTCAAATTTTCATCCCGAGATCTGCTTCGAAGGTACGTGTGGATGGCCGTACGGAAGAGAATCGCTGTGACGTTGCAGGTCTCCTGCGTGGTGGTCTTAGTCAAGATCGGCCGAGGGCGGGACGAGGAAGCCGGGCTGGAAGGATTAGCGGATGGGCCCAGTCCTTGTCCTTTTTGTCTTGCCTATCCGAGTAACGGAGATATGGCAACAAACCTGGGCCTGCAGCAAGGACAGCGAGGGAGTGAAAAAAATAGAATCCCCGAGGGAAACCGTGGAATCGCACCTAGCAAGAATTCATGAGCAAGGGACAGAGAAATTAAAAGTCGTCCTAGACAGAGAAATTAAAAGTCGTCCTAGACAGAGAAATTAAAAGTCGTCCTGGACAGAGAAATTAAAAGTCGTCCTAGACAGAGAAATTAAAAGTCGTCCTAGACAGAGAAATTAAAAGTCGTCCTAGACAGAGAAATTAAAAGTCGTCCTAGACAGAGAAATTAAAAGTCGTCCTAGACAGAGAAATTAAAAGTCGTCCTGGACAGAGAAATTAAAAGTCGTCCTGGACAGAGAAAACAAAAGTCGTCCTAAGACAGGGAGAACAGTCCTAAAAAATAAAAGTTTTAAACTACTTTAAAAAACCATGTAATCTTGATGAAATCCCAGAAACAAGGAGATCCCCATACATGTCATAACTGTAGTGAAAAGAGAGGAAAAGAAACACAGAAATATTTTAAAATATTTTAATAATACCTTTAGAAGCCACGTAAACGAGAAAGAAAAATAATCCCTATACATGTCCAAACTTTAGTGAAGAGAGAAAGAAGGGTATTTAAGAATCCCTTATTAGTTAATTAAAGTTACCCCCGTATTAGAACTGAAAAAATGGGAAAGAAAATGTCCCCACCGTCTTTGTCCACTGTGCTAAACGACAAAATATTTTTATTTTTATGTTTATTTTTTTGTTTTACTAGCTTTAAGATAATTTTAAGCGAAAAACTCAGAGTCTCCCTTAGATATAGTTTTGAATAAGTGCCGTTGATAAATTGTATGATTTGAACTAAGATTAATAAGTTGTTTTTCTGCTTAAATAATATTAGTGTTTTGTTTTAGCATTATTATTATTTGAATTATGATTTAATCTTTGTGTCCATTAAGTTCTCCTATCCATTGGTCTCTGAATAGTAATATAATATGAAAGTAACAAATGTTTTGTTTGAGGATAAATTGCATGATTTGAACTAAGATTAATAAGTTGTTTTTCTGCTTAAATAATATTAGTGTTTTGTTTTAGCATTATTATTATTTGAATTATGATTTAATCTTTGTGTCCATTAAGTTCTCCTATCCATTGGTCTCTGAATAGTAATATAATATGAAAGTAACAAATGCTTTGTTTGAGGATAAATTGTATGATTTGCACTAAGATTAATAAGTTGTTTTTCTGCTTAAATAATATTAGTGTTTTGTTTTAGCATTATTATTATTTGAATTATGATTTAATCTTTGTGTTCATTAAGTTTTTATATTAAGTGGTCTCTGAATAGTAATTGCATATCGAATAGTAAATGTTTCGACTTTACACACAGTAAAACATGTTTTGTTTCAGGAGTAGTTTTAAGGCCAAATTTTAAAATAAATTAATGCCCATAGTAACAATAAGAGTAGAAATTATAAGATAAGGTTTCTTATAGAAATTACTATTGATGTTATGGTCTATTGCATTTTACATGTTTATACATGCTAATACTCTACTTAATTGTTTGCTAATGTTCTAAATGAGTCATAATTCTACTGTAATTAACTCAATTTTGTCTTTTAAAGAAACGAGAGAAGTAGATGAATTAATGTTTTGATTTAAACTGACTTTTGATCTTAATTAATGTTTGATATTAGTTACACACTGAAATTATACTATATATATATTATGTTTGTATAATTTGTTTAGGGTTCATAGAAATAGGATTTCTTAGATGATAGCTTAAATAATTCGGCCCCATTTCTATTGTAAACTAATGTTAGCTAGGATATGTCCAAGAGCTCCCGGAAAATTAGCCCATGCTTCGACTGAAATAAGAGATATTTCAGTTTTGGTTGGGAGGGATGTCGTATGACTTCCGTCATGCTGAAGCCAGAATCTGAAACTTGTAACAAATCTTGAGGGGTAACGGTTGGTCGAGGGCACAGATATTTTATTACAATGTTTGTAGAAAGTGTCAAGGAGATATATGACCGGAACCTGGAGAGGGTAGGAAAGGCCAGGAAGTTAGCCATTTCCTGAACCACAAGAAACACAAACATGTGGCCCGTACGTAAGTACATGCCCTGGAGAGATGCCCAATAGCTCCTCCCCGGAAGTAGGTGGGACTCCACTTCGAACCTGGCGTTGATTTGCAGGACTAGATGTCACTTGATTTCATTGGCAGGATTGGATGTCAAGCCACGCCCTGCCCCTGGGGGTATTTCAAGAACCACCCAGGGCAGACACAGTTAGTTAGAGTTAGAGACCGGGCCTTGCCAGCAGCAGAGTTAACACAGTACAGCTGAGTTAGCCTCCCCCTCTTGGGGGTAGGACTCAGGGATTAGTCGTGACAGGAACTGTAGTAATAGGAGCTCTGAGTACATAGATGTTAAAATAAGAATAAACTGTGAATAAGAAGATGTCTTTCACCAACCACGCTACCATAATTATAATAAGTATATATACGTAGGAGGAAAATCCCTACGTCAGTGGTGACACTCGGTGGGATAAAAATGCTCTACGTCAGTGGTGACGAGCGGTGAGATAACCCAGTCATCTTACAAATTGGTGAATTCAAATGGAAGTCCAAAATCCCTACGTCAGGGAAAGTTGAGACTAATGCTAATAATAATACAAATAACAATAACAATACTCCTAACAAATATTAATAATACCAGAAAAACTAACGATAATAACAACAATAACAACCAATACAATAATAATAAAAATAATGATGATAATGATAATAATAATAATAATAATAATAATAATAATAATAATAATAATAATAATAATAATAATAATAATAATAATAATAATAATAATAATAATAATAATAATAATAATAATAATAATAATAATAATAATAATAACAATAATAATAATAATAATAATAATAATAATAATAATAATAATAATAATAACAATAATAATAATAATAATAATAATAATAATAATAATAATAATAATAATAATAATAATAATAATAATAATAATAATAATAATAATAATAATAATAATAATAATAATAATGATAAAATGTGTGTATTCCTAGTATAGCAGTTAAGGTGTAAGATTGCTTTCTCTTTTAGACCTTTTGTGGTGTAGTTGGTAGCGCCTTGGCACAGTAATTATGTGTTCTAGCTTCGAGTCCCGATCGGGGTAAAATATGATTCTTATATATATATATATATATATATATATATATATATATATATATATATATATATATATATATATATATATATATATATATATATATATATATATATATATATATATATATATACACACACACACACACACATTATTTTTATATGAGTTTGACACCGAGACAAGCATGAACAATGCCCTCGTCAATTCATCAATAAAGCCCTGGGCACGAAGCAACATTAACATGAAGAAAAAGTAAAAGGTTAGGGACAAGGCAGAGATGCGGTAATGATGCACATTAGGAAAAGGACAGGCTGAAAGAATAGTCGTAGTACTGAGGACCTAGAGATATGGCAGGATTAGGCCCTGAGATGACGATAGGTCCGTTTTTTGAAGGAAGATAAGTTATAAGAATTAGGAAAGCAAGATGGAGGAAGAGAGTTCTATAGTCTGGAGGTAGATGGGAAGAAGCAGGCACTACACTGACCGATCCGCCAGCTACAAATCTCCACACAGTACCTGTGAGGTCACTTGACGAGTGTAACATGGCCTCAGCAGTGGGGGAAGGATGCAACTCGCCAACTCATCAGACCAGCGATGGAAGTAGTAGTGACAGAAAAGAGATAGGGAAGATATCTTACGGTGAAAAGAAAGAGAATCCAGATTAGAAGTAAGAGAAGAGTCACTAATGAGTCTGACTTCCTTCGATTCAACCCTATCAAGGAGATAACTATATGAAGAAA
>JAXCGZ010002113.1:97500-103450 GCA_037179515.1 Halocaridina rubra
TATGTACAATTTTCCTCCACTCATTTCTATCTCTTGCACGCTCTCTTCCCTGCTCCACTGACATTCCAAGTGCATTCAATACCTTTTTCACGACAACCATCCATTTCATTCTAGGTCTTCCTCTTGACCTAACTCCAATCACTTCTGCACTCCATACTCTCTTCACTATTCGTTCATCAGTCATCTTTTCCATGTGTCTAAACCAACTCAACACTCTCTGATCTAACATATCCGACAGCTTCCTTTCAACACACGTTCTCTGCTTGATATCCTCATTTCTTACTCTATCTACCCTAAATACACCAATCATACTTCTCAAGCACCTCATATTGATTGCATTCAACTTGCTCCTTTCATCCTGTCTTGCATTCCAAGTCTCTGCTCCAAACACTGCTGTCGGCACAATGGCACCTTCATATATCGTTCTCTTTGCATTCATTCCCAAATATGTATTTCTCATGACACTTTTCAACCCGCCTAGACATTTACTTGCTTCCTTCACTCTATGACTTACCTCTACATCCATTCGTCCACTCCTTGATACATGCGACCCCAGATACTAATTACTCTCAACTTTTTCAAGCAACACCCCATTCACTCCTACATTCAGTCTGCCAACATTAACACTTCTCAAACCTCTGTCTAATACTCTTTCATTTACTTTCCATACCACACCATCCATGTACACATTAAACAGCCATGGAGACTTTAACAACCTTCTCGTAACCTTACATTCATCTCAAACCAATCACTCATATCATTCACGACTCTCATATATACTCTACTATTTATATGGAAACTCTTGACCGCTTTAAACAAACTTCCACTTATTCCATACATTCGCAACACACTGCACAACCCCTCTCTATCAACCCTGTCATATATATTCTCTAAGTCCATAAAAGCCCAAAATGTGTATAATAATAATAATAATAATAATAATAATAATAATAATAATAATAATAATAATAATAATAATAATAATAATAATAATAATAATAATAATAGTAATAATAATAGTAATAATAATAATAATAATAATAATAATAATAATAATAATAATAATAATAATAATAATAATAATAATAATAATAATAATAATAATAATAATAATAATAATAATAATAATAATAATAAAAATAATAATAATAAAAATGGAAAGACATGATTTATGAAATATTTTTATGTCTTCTCACAGGTTTTTGCTTCTGATGGTTGCTACAGCAATGGTTGCTGTTGCTTCAGGTAAAGTGATTCCTCAAGCGGCCAAAGCGATGTACAATCCAGACCTTTTCCAGGGAGACATCAAAGGCATCAAACCAGGTGTAAGATTTACCATGATGTTTTCTTTGGGTACTCTTGCCTACCATTGTCTATGGGTTGATATGTAGAGATATAACTGATATTATTAATGACGCAATATTTCACAACTTGGATGCAGGTACATTACATATTGTATTTATTTTAATGATTGTGACACCAGGACAGGCCAGAAACAAAAATTACCCTTATCGGGCCTGGGAACGAAGAAAACATAGAGAGAAACAGAGTTGGAGAGTATTGTGACTGGTCATATGTGAAGGGATAATAAGACATGTGTAACGAATATCCAAGAATATTCAGTGTTGGTGGAGGGATAGAAAGAGAACCGTAACTTATATAATAGCATTTAGTAGTGCATAATTATGATTATGATAATTAATAATATTACTGTTGTAATACATTATTAGTAATACTATTATTATTATTATTACTATTATTATTATTATTATTATTATTATTATTATTATTATTATTATTATTATTATTATTATTATTATTTTTATTATTGTTATTATTATTATTATTATTATTATTATTATTATTATTATTATTATTATTATTATTATTATTATTATTATTATTATTATTATATAGCAATTATATGTATTAGGTTCAAGTCCCGGTCGGGGTAAAAATTATTCATGTTTTCACATATAGTAATGTGCTTATTTGATTATTGTTGGTCCCGAATGAGATTGGGAGTTGAATTAAATGCGAAAACGAAGCCACGATTGAGGTTGGGGGAAATTGCAATATTAACAGAGTGGCATTCAGATAGAATGCTATCATTCCTAGAATAGCAGATAAAAGCTGTTAGGTCTGTTTCCCTTTTAATACATTCTGTGGAGTAGTTGGCAGTGCCTTGGCATAGCAATTATATGTCCTAGGTTCAAGTCCCGGTCGGGGTAAAAATTATTCATGTTTTCACTGGAGATCAAGTAATTAAGTCTTAGCACGATTTATGCCCCGCTCCTATGCTCCTCGCATGGCTCTCCTTCCATTGTGTCTCTTGACCTTACAGTATATCTACTTTTCTTCTCTCATTCATATATATATATATATATATATATATATATATATATATATATATATATATATATATATATATATATATACAAATAAGCACATTATATATGTGAAAACATGAATCATTTTTTTTTTACCCCGACCGGGACTCGAACCTAGGACTTAGGATTACTAAGTCAAGGCGCTACCACTACACCACAGAAGGTTAAAAGGAATCCAACCTTATAGCTTATATCTGCTATACTTAGGAATGAACGCATTCTAACTGAATGCCACTATGTTCATATTACAGATTCCCCAACCTCACTCGTGGCTTCATTTTAGCATTTAATTCAATTCCCAATCTCATTCGGGCCATGAAATACAAATAAGCACATTATATATGTGAAAACATGAATCATTTTTTTACCCCGACCGGGACTCGAACCTAGGACTTAGGATTACTAAGTCAAGGCGCTACCACTACACCACAGAAGGTTAAAAGGAATCCAACCTTATAGCTTATATCTGCTATACTTAGGAATGAACGCATTCTAACTGAATGCCACTATGTTCATATTACAGATTCCCCAACCTCACTCGTGGCTTCATTTTAGCATTTAATTCAATTCCCAATCTCATTCGGGCCATGAAATACAAATAAGCACATTATATATGTGAAAACATGAATCATTTTTTACCCCGACCGGGACTCGAACCTAGGACTTAGGATTACTAAGTCAAGGCGCTACCACTACACCACAGAAGGTTAAAAGGAATCCAACCTTATAGCTTATATCTGCTATACTTAGGAATGAACGCATTCTAACTGAATGCCACTATGTTCATATTACAGATTCCCCAACCTCACTCGTGGCTTCATTTTAGCATTTAATTCAATTCCCAATCTCATTCGGGCCATGAAATACAAATAAGCACATTATATATGTGAAAACATGAATCATTTTTTACCCCGACCGGGACTCGAACCTAGGACTTAGGATTACTAAGTCAAGGCGCTACCACTACACCACAGAAGGTTAAAAGGAATCCAACCTTATAGCTTATATCTGCTATACTTAGGAATGAACGCATTCTAACTGAATGCCACTATGTTCATATTACAGATTCCCCAACCTCACTCGTGGCTTCATTTTAGCATTTAATTCAATTCCCAATCTCATTCGGGCCATGAAATACAAATAAGCACATTATATATGTGAAAACATGAATCATTTTTTACCCCGACCGGGACTCGAACCTAGGACTTAGGATTACTAAGTCAAGGCGCTACCACTACACCACAGAAGGTTAAAAGGAATCCAACCTTATAGCTTATATCTGCTATACTTAGGAATGAACGCATTCTAACTGAATGCCACTATGTTCATATTACAGATTCCCCAACCTCACTCGTGGCTTCATTTTAGCATTTAATTCAATTCCCAATCTCATTCGGGCCATGAAATACAAATAAGCACATTATATATGTGAAAACATGAATCATTTTTTACCCCGACCGGGACTCGAACCTAGGACTTAGGATTACTAAGTCAAGGCGCTACCACTACACCACAGAAGGTTAAAAGGAATCCAACCTTATAGCTTATATCTGCTATACTTAGGAATGAACGCATTCTAACTGAATGCCACTATGTTCATATTACAGATTCCCCAACCTCACTCGTGGCTTCATTTTAGCATTTAATTCAATTCCCAATCTCATTCGGGCCATGAAATACAAATAAGCACATTATATATGTGCAAACATGAATCATTTTTTACCCCGACCGGGACTCGAACCTAGGACTTAGGATTACCTTCCGTGGTGTAGTGGTAGCGCCTTGACTTAGTAATCCTAAGTCCTAGGTTCGAGTCCCGGTCGGGGTAAAAAATGATTCATGTTTTCACATATATAATGTGCTTATTTGTATTTCATGGCCCGAATGAGATTGGGAATTGAATTAAATGCTAAAATGAAGCCACGAGTGAGGTTGGGGAATCTGTAATATGAACATAGTGGCATTCAGTTAGAATGCGTTCATTCCTAAGTATAGCAGATATAAGCTATAAGGTTGGATTCCTTTTAACCTTCTGTGGTGTAGTGGTAGCGCCTTGACTTAGTAATCCTAAGTCCTAGGTTCGAGTCCCGGTCGGGGTAAAAAAAATGATTCATGTTTTCACATATATAATGTGCTTATTTGTATTTCATGGCCCGAATGAGATTGGGAATTGAATTAAATGCTAAAATGAAGCCACGAGTGAGGTTGGGGAATCTGTAATATGAACATAGTGGCATTCAGTTAGAATGCGTTCATTCCTAAGTATAGCAGATATAAGCTATAAGGTTGGATTCCTTTTAACCTTCTGTGGTGTAGTGGTAGCGCCTTGACTTAGTAATCCTAAGTCCTAGGTTCGAGTCCCGGTCGGGGTAAAAAATGATTCATGTTTTCACATATATAATGTGCTTATTTGTATTTCATGGCCCGAATGAGATTGGGAATTGAATTAAATGCTAAAATGAAGCCACGAGTGAGGTTGGGGAATCTGTAATATGAACATAGTGGCATTCAGTTAGAATGCGTTCATTCCTAAGTATAGCAGATATAAGCTATAAGGTTGGATTCCTTTTAACCTTCTGTGGTGTAGTGGTAGCGCCTTGACTTAGTAATCCTAAGTCCTAGGTTCGAGTCCCGGTCGGGGTAAAAAATGATTCATGTTTTCACATATATAATGTGCTTATTTGTATTTCATGGCCCGAATGAGATTGGGAATTGAATTAAATGCTAAAATGAAGCCACGAGTGAGGTTGGGGAATCTGTAATATGAACATAGTGGCATTCAGTTAGAATGCGTTCATTCCTAAGTATAGCAGATATAAGCTATAAGGTTGGATTCCTTTTAACCTTCTGTGGTGTAGTGGTAGCGCCTTGACTTAGTAATCCTAAGTCCTAGGTTCGAGTCCCGGTCGGGGTAAAAAATGATTCATGTTTTCACATATATAATGTGCTTATTTGTATTTCATGGCCCGAATGAGATTGGGAATTGAATTAAATGCTAAAATGAAGCCACGAGTGAGGTTGGGGAATCTGTAATATGAACATAGTGGCATTCAGTTAGAATGCGTTCATTCCTAAGTATAGCAGATATAAGCTATAAGGTTGGATTCCTTTTAACCTTCTGTGGTGTAGTGGTAGCGCCTTGACTTAGTAATCCTAAGTCCTAGGTTCGAGTCCCGGTCGGGGTAAAAAATGATTCATGTTTTCACATATATAATGTGCTTATTTGTATTTCATGGCCCGAATGAGATTGGGAATTGAATTAAATGCTAAAATGAAGCCACGAGTGAGGTTGGGGAATCTGTAATATGAACATAGTGGCATTCAGTTAGAATGCGTTCATTCCTAAGTATAGCAGATATAAGCTATAAGGTTGGATTCCTTTTAACCTTCTGTGGTGTAGTGGTAGCGCCTTGACTTAGTAATCCTAAGTCCTAGGTTCGAGTCCCGGTCGGGGTAAAAAAAAAAATGATTCATATATATATATATATATATATATATATATATATATATATATATATATATATATATATATATATATATATATATATATATATATATAT
>JAXCGZ010002114.1:0-82500 GCA_037179515.1 Halocaridina rubra
AGGCCAAAGTCATTAATTTTCAAACAATTTTATGTATCGAAAATGAACAGACCAAAAGTATCACACTAGACGAAAAAGGCGGCAAATACAGAGTCAGTGTTGCCATAAAACAGAAAACCAAAACAATGTACAGTTCGTTATGACAAAAAGAAGCAAAATTAAGGGATCAGTTTAGAACAAAAAAAAAAATAAAATTATTAATAAATAAAGTGAAAATATATATATCAATTAATAAATAAATTAATATATAAATAAAGAAGACATATATCATACCACTACAACACTCCAAATAAAGAAAGAAAATACACTATGCCACTACACATCCACTCCTTGAAACATGCGACTCAAAATACTTAAAACTCTCAACTTCTTCAAGCAACTCCTCATTAATTTCTATATTCAATCTGCGAACAGTAACACTCACTGTGCATCTTATGACTTTACTTTTACCAGTCTTCACCCACAACTTCCTTTTTTCACACACCCTATCAAACTTAATCACCAAATTATTCAGTTCATTCTCAGTATCAACCATCAGTACAGTATCATCAGCAAATAGCAGTTGTATCAATTTTCAAAACCTTCCACACTCACCCACTACCTCCAAGCCTTTGTCTTATACTATTTCATTTACTTGCCTTACCAGTTCATTAAACAAACATGGTGAAATTACACAACCTTTACTAAACCCTACATTCACCTCAAATCAATCACTCATTCCATTCCCAACTCTCACACATGCTCTAACTCTAATGTAAAAGCTCTTGACCGCATTCAACAAATTTCCACTTATTCCAAACAGTCGCAACACACTCCATAGCGCCTCTTTATCAACCTTGTCATACACATTGTCTAAGTCCAAAGAAGCCCAAAAAGTTTCCCTACCTTTCTCTGAGAACTTTTCACACACCTGTCTTACCACAGTCACCTGATCCACATATCCTCTTCCTCTCCTAAACTCACACTATTCTTCCCCAGTCAATCTCTCAGTACCTTTCCCAATTCTCTCAATTAACACTCTTCCATATACCTTATCAACTACACACAACTTCTTCTTCGTCTACATCTATTCCCACTTTTATGTGGGGTCGATGTTTCTGGCCAGTGTTCTCCATATGTTTCTGTCCCATGCCTCATCACCCAACAAACCTTTAGACCTCAGGTCGTCATTGATGCAATCCATCCACCTACGCTTTGGTCTCCCCCTCCCTTTCCTACCCTGTATATCCATTTCCATCACCCTCCTCCCAGCATACTGTTTATCCCTCCAAACATGACCATACCATCTTAGTCTACTTTCTTGTATCTTATCTGATATTTCTCTAACTTTTGAGGTACCTTTGATTACCTCGTTTCTGATCTTATCGCTTCTTGTCACCCCACACATCCATCTCAACATCCTCATCTCTGCCATATCCAGTTTTTTCTCTTATGTCTTCTTTATTGCCCATGCCTCTGCTCCATACTTCATCGCAGGTCTCACAACTGTGTTATGCATTTTACCCCTCAACTTAATCCCTATTCTCCTGTCGTACAGCACCCCAGACACTTTCTTCCAGTTCTTCCATCCCGCTTGTATTCTGTGGGTTATTTCTGACTCTAGGTCACCATCCTCTGCTACTGTTGATCCCAAATACTTGAACTTTTCAACTCTTTTCAACACCTCCCCCTACAAGTTGACCTCCCCATCCTCATCATCTCTCAACCTCAAGTACTCTGTCTTCTTCCTGCTGATTCTCAGTCCTCTATCCTCCATCTCTCTTCTCCACTCATCAAGCTTCTCCTTCACTACCTCTCGTCTGTTGCTACACAGTACGATGTCATCTGCAAAGAGCATACACCATGGTGACTGATCTCTAATACCCTGGGTTACTACATCCAAGATCAGATCAAATAGATATGGACTCAAAGCAGACCCTTGTTGCAGACCAACATTTACTGAGAGACTTTTCGTCAAGCCCACACTGCTCTTAACATTTGCCTCTGCCCTCTCATACATATCTTGGATGATTCTTACATATTTCTCGGGGACTCCCTTTTCTCTAATACACCTCCACACCTCTTGACGTGGTGCTCGATCATATGCCTTTTCCAGGTCAATAAAGCCATATGCAGTCCCTTCTGTTTCTCCCGATGCTTTTCCATCATTTGTCTCAAGGCAAATATGGCATCCACTGTCCCTCTTCTAGGCATGAAGCCAAAATGTTCATCCCCAATTGTGGTTTCCTCTCTGAGTCTCCTCTCTATGATCTTCTCCCATATCTTCATAGTATGACTTAACAACTTTATACCTCTGTAGTTTCCACACTCCGCTTGAGCCACGGTGACTATTACTTACAACACTCTGATTCCTCTAAAACTACTGCACTCATGCTTATCTTCTTTACCTTTATAAAGTGGAAATACACATGCACTTCTCCAATCAACTGGGATATTCCCTTTCCTGAAGCATACATTCAACAACCTAACCATCCATGTGTTACACAGCCATGGCAGTAGGATAGGAATGCAACTCGCCAGCTCATCAGAGCAGCGATGGAATTAGTAGCGATAGAAGAGAGAAAGGGATGATACTTTTCGGCAAAGAGAGAGAGAATCTCCTTTAGAAGTAAGAGAAGGATCATTAATGAGTCTGACTGCCTTAGGTTCAACCCTATCAAGGAGATAAGCATAAGAAGAAGCACCCCAGATGAGTGAACAGTATTCTAAATAGGGATGGATAAGCCCTTTATAGATTTTAAGTAACTAAAAAGGAAAAGCAATGACGAAAACGAAACAGAACTCCCAGTTTTTTGGATGAAGATTTAGAACTTGGATTATGTGATTCATCCAAGACAAGTTAGAGGCTATGTGGATTCCTAACATGTTGAGATAATTAAGAGGGTAAATTTCGTTAGTTTCGAAGACAATAGGATTATCAGGAGGAGAAGAGATAAAGATAGCCAGAAACTATGTCTTGGAGGCATTGAATATTTCACTCACAGGGAAACAGACTCGAATAGCTTTGATCCAGACAGTAATGAGGATTCTCTTGGAGTGAAATACATAGACTGTCTTCACGGAAAGTATTTGCACAAACAGGTACTGGAACCGACAAGTGGTAGGGGAGAAAAAGTGTTACAATACCGGAAGGTATATATATATATATATATATATATATATATATATATATATATATATATATATATATATATATATATATATATATATATATATACATATATATATATATATATATATATATATATATATATATATATATATATATATATATATATATATATATATATATATATATATATATATATATATATATACTGTATATATATATATATATATATATATATATATATATATATATATATATATATATATATATATATATATATATATATATATATATATATATATATATATATATATATATATATATATGAATCATTTTTTACCCCGACCGGGACTCGAACCTAGGACTTATAATTACTAAGTCAAGGCGCTACCACTACACCACAGAAGGTTAAAAGGAATCCAACCTTATAGCTTATATCTACTATACTTAGGAATGAACGCATTCATAGTGGCATTCAGTTAGAATGCGTTCATTCCTAAGTATAGCAGATATAAGCTATAAGGTTGGATTCCTTTTAACCTTCTGTGGTGTAGTGGTAGCGCCTTGACTTAGTAATATATATATATATATATATATATATATATATATATATATATATATATATATATATATATATATATATATATATATATATATATGAATTATATTTAACCCCTGACCGGGACTCAAACCTAAGACACATAATTATGGTGCCAAGGCGCTACAAACTACACCACAGAAGGTTTAAGAAAGAAGCCAGTCTCAAAGCTACTGTTTTACTAGAAATGAATGCAGTCTTTCTGAATGTCGCCTTGCTCATATTACAGCTTCTCCCAACCTCGCTCGTGGCTTCATTTTCACATTTAATTCAAATCCCAATATATATATATATATATATATATATATATATATATATATAATATATATATATATATATATATATATATATATATATATATATATATATATATATATATATATATATATATAATGAGATGAATGGATGGCGTGAAAAAAACACTGAATGCACGTGGAATGTCAGTGGAACAGGGAAGAGTGCGTGCAAGAGATAGGAATGAGTGGAGGAAGATTGTGCATATATGATCCCTTCTGTGCTTGAGAAGGGATCCAGTTAGGATCCGAAATATAGCATGGATTTATAAGTTTTGTTTCACTGATGGGCTTCCTTACTATATATATATATATATATATATATATATATATATATATATATATATATATATATATATATATATATATATATATATATATATATATATATATATGTATATGTACAGTATATATATATATATATATATATATATATATATATATATATATATATATATATATATATATATATATATATATATATATATATATATATATATATATATATATATATATATATATATATATATATATATATATATATATATATATATATATATATATATATATATATATATATATATATATATATATATATATATATATATATATATATATATATATATATATATATATATATATATATATATATATATATATATAGACAATAATGATAATAAAATAGGCACTTTAATATAGGTGAAAACATGAATCATGTTTTATCCCAGCCGGGACCCAAACCTAAAACACATACTTACTGTGCCAAGGCACCACCTACGACACAAAGAAAGTCCAAGAAAGGAGCCAATCTTAAAGCTACTGCTTTTATAAGAGTAAAAACATTCTTTCCAGAATGGCATCGCCTTGGCATAGCAATTATGAGTCTTAGATTTTAGTCCCAGTCATGGGTAAACTATGAATCATGTTTTCATTTCTGTTAATGTGTATATTTGATTATAATTGATGCCTGTATAGACTGGGATTGAATTACGTGCAAAAAATGAAGCCACAACTGAGATTGGGAGAAACTGCAATATGAACAAAAAGGTATTCAGAAAGTTTGCGTTCATTCCTACCAAAGCAGTAGCTTTAAGGTTGGCCTATTTCTTAGACCTTCTTCAGTGTAGTTGTTAGCGCCTTGGCACAGTAATCATGTGTCATAGGTTCGAGTCCCAGTCAAGGGTAAAATATGATTCATGTTTTCACATATGTTAATATGTTAATTAATTACTATTGAGGCTTATATAGATTAGGATTTGAATTAAATGCGAAATTGAAGCCACAAGTGAGGTTGGGAGAAGCTGCAGCATAAACGGAAAGGGGTTGAGAAAGAATGCGTTCATTCCTAGCAAAGCAGTAATATGAGGTTGGCTTCTTCTTAGACCTTCTGTGGTGTAGTTGATAGCGCCATGGCACAGTAATTATGTAATTACCTAATTGTGCTTACGTGAAAGAGCCCCATGCTCGTAACTTCCTGTCTCCTGATCGGTTCCTTTTTGTACTTAGCGATACTTATCATACTTGTCCATAAAAGTATGGATTGAGTTAGCATTATCTACCTCCTCGCTTAGCGAATTCCAATTATCAACTACTCTTATACTAAAAAAAGTACTTCCTTACATCCTGCAAACAAGTTTTCTTACGAAGCTTCTAACAATGACTTCTAGTTCTAAAGCCAGCCATATCAAAATATCGATCCCTATCCACTCTGTCATAACCATAAAGGAATTTAAAAACTGTCACCATATCCCCCTCATTCTTCTAGCTTCGGATGATCATCATAACTGAGATTACTAATTTCTGGCATCAATTTTGTGGAATGTCTTTGAGCTTTTTCCAGCTTAACTTGAATTTCATTAGCCACATTTCTGACCACTCATGCAGACTATTTAGATCTTCCTGAAGTTCTCTACCATTGTTCTTGTTTCTTACTTTCTTCACAATCTTTGCATCATCTGCAAACATATTCATGAATGAATTTCCAAACTCTGGTAGGTCATTTACATATACAAGGAACAAAAGTGGCCCTAAAACTGAACCCTGTGGAACTCCACTACTAACTCTTCTCCATTCAGACACTGAGTGTCTTACTCTAACCCTCTGTTCCCTTCCTTCTAAGTAAGTTTTTATCCATTCCAAGACATTTCCACCTATTCTAGCCATTGCTTGTAGCTTCCTAATAAGTCTCCCATTTGGAACAGTGTCAAACGCATTCTGGAAGTCTAGGAATATGCAATCTGCCCAGCCCTTTCTTTCCTGTAAGATTTGGCTTACCTCATCATAAAATTGTAATAAGTTTGTTACTGTTGATCTACCTTCACTGAAGCCATGTTGCCTCACTGACAAAAAGTTGAAGGATTCCAAGTGAAGAAAGATATGTTTCCTTAGTAGTTTCTCCATAACTTTGCAAACTATGCTGGTCAAGGAAACTGGTCTATAGTTCAGAGCCGTATCCCTCCTTCCCTTTTTGAAGATAGGTATCACGTTTGCTTGTTTTCAGCATCTTGGAATCTCCCCTGACTCCAGTGACTTTTTTGTGTGATTACCTAATTGTGATTACCTAATTGTGTTTACGGGAAAGAGCCCAAAGCTCGTATCTTCCCGTCTCCTGATCGGTTCCATTTTTAGACTTAGTGATACTTATCATACCTGTCCTTAAAACTATGGATTGAGATAGCATTAACTACCTCCTCGCTTAGCGAATTCCAATTATCAACTACTCTTACACTGAAAAAGTATTTCCTTACATCCTGCAAACAAGTTTTCTTACGAAGCTTCAAACTATGACCTCTAGTTCTAGAGCCAGCCATATCGAAATATCGATCCCTATCCAATCTATCATAACCATGAAGGAATCTACTCTTACACTGAAAAAGTATTTCCTTACATCCTGCAAACAAGTTTTCTTACGAAGCTTCAAACTATGACCTCTAGTTCTAGAGCCAGCCATATCGAAATATCGATCCCTATCCACTCTATCATAACCATGAAGGAATTTAATTGTGCTCATGGGAAAGAAGTCCATGCTCTTAACTACCCGTATCCTGGTCGGTTCCTTTTCTTGTACTCAGTGATACTTATCATAAATGTCCTTAAAACTATGGATTGAGTTTGCATTAACTACCTCCTCGTGTAGCGAATTTCAATTATCAACTAACCTTACACTAAAACCTACTTCCTTACATCCTGCAAGCAAGTTTTCTTACGAAGCTTCTAACTATGACCTCTAGTTCTAAAGCCAGCCACATCAAGATATCGATCCCTACCCA
This sequence comes from Halocaridina rubra, assembly GCA_037179515.1. Taxonomy (NCBI): domain Eukaryota; kingdom Metazoa; phylum Arthropoda; class Malacostraca; order Decapoda; family Atyidae; genus Halocaridina; species Halocaridina rubra. Next base: position 7,270 of record JAXCGZ010002114.1, read on the forward strand.
CTCTGTCAAAACCATGCAGGAATTTAAAAACCGTCACCATATCCACTTCATTCTTCTAGGTTTGAATGATGGTAAGTGTAATTCCCCCAGCCTCTCCTCATAACTGAGACTGTATATTTCTGGCACCAGTTTCGTGGCATGTCCAGCTTATTGATGTGCTTTTTCAAATATAGATTCCAAATTGGGGCTCTATATTCAAGCTTTGGTCTCACATACTCTACATGAATATTTCTGAACATTTTCTTGTCCACGTGTCTGAAGGCTACCCTTTCATTTGCTAAGAAAGCATATGCTGCTTCTTACTATGCCATTTATATCCATTTCCGGAGACAAACCTTGCAGTATGTTTACTCCTATATATCTCTCATTCTCCATATATTGAAGTTCTGCTCCTACTATTGAGTATCCAAGATTGGGCCTTCTCACATCTGTACCCATTCTCATTTCCTTACATTTTGAAGTATTGAATTTCATTAGCCACTTCTCTGACCACTTATGCAGACTATTTAGGTCTCCGTGAAGTTCTCTACCGTTATTCTCGTCTACTACTTTCTTCACAAATTTGCATAATCTGCAAACATATTCAAGAATGAAATTACGTCCTCTTGTTGGCCATTTACATATACAAGGAACAAAAATGGCTTTAAAACCGAACTCTATGGAATTCCATTACTTATCTTTTTCCATTCAGACACTGAGCGTCTTACTCTAACCTTCTGTTCCCTTACTTTAAAGTAAGTTTATTTTTCCAAGACGTTTTCACCTATTTTCACCATTATTTGCAGCTTCTTAATAAGTCTCCCATGTGGGACCGAATCAAACGCTTTCTGGAAATCTAGGAATATGCAATCTACTTAGCCCTCTCTGAAGACATGTTGTCTCAATAACAAAAAGTTGAAGGATTTCAAGTGAAGAGGGGTATTTTTTTTTTTTATTAGTTTTTCCATTTTTTTAAACTATGTTGGTCAAGGAAACCGGTCTATTGTTTAGAACTGTATCCCCCCTCCCATTCTGAAGATAGATACTACATTCGCTTGTTTCCAGCATCTTGGAATCTCCCCAGATTCCAGCGACGTTACAAATATAATGCATAGCACCACCAAAATTGATTTGTGTGTGGGTTATCCAGGGCCCATTTATTTTCACAGTGACCCTAACGATCTTCTATGACTGCCTGTTCATCAGATAAAGGAGTACACAAATTATAAAAAAGACAATGTTTAATTCTGCAATGTATTCGGTTGGAATAAAAACAAAAAGCTACTTATTCTATTCCTTAATATTGAATGTGGGAAGGCTGGCAGTAGTGATTTGCACAAATCGGATTGTTATGCTTTCTTTGCAAACATAATAGTGACCTTACTACATATGGATAAAGAAATGATCAGAAATATATACATGAGGAAAGAACATTTATACGGTGAAAATTTTTATAATAATAATAATAATAATAATAATAATAATAATAATAATAATAATAATAATAATAATAATAATAATAATAATAATAATAATTATTATTATTATTATTATTATTATTATTATTATTATTATTATTATTATTATTATTATTATTATTATTATTATTATAAAAATGTTCACCATATAAATGTTCTTTCCTCAGATATGTTTTCTACTTCTTTTAGACCAGAAGTGGTGCCGTTGATAGCAATTTATGCACATAGACACTTAGGTGAATTTTTAAGTTTTCTGTAGTCTCGATCTCTGGTCAGGGCAGTTACATATTTCACTGTGATATCAGTGAGGGATTCTGGTCTCTCCAGCTGAAGGTGAATTATCTCGAATACACTTCAGTTAAGATTTGGTCTCATGGAATCAGGAGGTGCTCTGGAGAGCGCAGGATTAATACAGTATCAAATGTGCCTTGTTTTCGCTCAGACAATTCAACAAATGCAAAGCTTTATTAGTTTTCATGATACAGTTTATAAACGCTGGAGAAGGTGAAAGGTGATCAGCACTCTTACTTAATTTTTCTTTTCTGATGATTGGATTTCATATTAATTTTTTAACTCTATGATCTTTTGCAGCTTAAATACATCACAACATCATGGACAATAAATTAAATATAATGTGGCTTTCAGAGCTTTATTTCTGCTGAAACTGTGATATGCAATAGGACGTAGAACAACCGTACGATCGTTCGTCGTTTTCAACAGGAAACAAGTAGAGCTGGTTGGGCGATTCACTTCAGGGAGTGCATCCAAAGACAGGTCGACAATCTCCATTAAGATCCAACCTATGACATATTGGACAGGGATAAAGACCACAGGCTGTGAGAGGAAGAAAATAAAAAGAGCTACTTGCCTTTCATTTCGTAATTAAATATAGTACTTTACTCACTTATTAATGCGAGATACTTTGGGAACACGTGAATTCTGTGGTTAAAGTTTCTTTAATTCACAAAATATTTTATTTCATGAATAGTGAATTAAATGCATAATAATAATAATAATAATAATAATAATAATAATAATAATAATAATAATAATAATAATAATAACGATAAAAACAATATTTACCGATGCATCTGTTTGACGGCGGAGCAGTCTGTGCTATAATCACCATCATTAGTAGAATTAGAATTGATTTTATAAAAATTTGCTTCAAATTCCTCATCATGTTCCTGAAATGTGATGTTTATACATATAAAATTCAGTTTAAATGCTAAATCTAATTGCATTAAATCAACGCTTTAATAATTTTTTTCGCTTTGAAAATTTGATCGTAATCACTTATCTTACATTGAATTGTATCTTTATGACTAATAATTTGTTTCATAACAGAAATAAGTCTGGTAGATATATCCTCTTCACATGTTATATAAATTCTCCCCTGTTATAGTCTAAGCAGTTTGCAATATATTTTATAAGGGTGTGTGTAATTATATAATTGTAATTTGTGTTTTACCTAATTGTGCTTACGGCAAAGAGCTACAAGCTCTTAACTTCCCATCTCCTGATCGGTTCCATTTTGTACTTAGTGATAGTTATCATACTTGTCCTTAAAACTAAGGACTGAGTTAGCATTGACTACCTCCTCGCTTAGTGAATTCCAATTATCAACTACTTTTACACTAAAAAAAAAAGTACCTCCATACATCCTGTAAAGAAGATTTCTTACGAAGCTTCAAACTATGACCTCTAGTTCTAGTGCCAACCATATGAAAATATCGATCCCTATCCACTCTGTTGTTCCGGTTTTACGTCACGTACTCCCTTTTCTACTAAGGGCTAGGACGGTTGCCTTCTTGCGAAGGACTTGTTTTTGGCAGATGTAGTCGTCACCCTGAGTGCTTGCCCTTGCTAACCTCAGACCGTGGCGGGGCGCGAACCCTCGACCTGACGCCTCAGAGTCAAGGATGCTACCGCTTGAGCCACGGTGACTACGATCCCTATTCACTCTGTCATAACCATAAAGGAATTTAAAAACCGTTACCATATATTCTTCTAGCTTCGAGTGATGGTAAGACTAATTCCCTCAGCCTCTCCTCATAACTGACATTGCGCATTTCTGGCACCAGTTTCGTGGCATGTCTATGAACTTTTTCCAACTTAATTACGTGCTTTTTCAAGTGTGGAGTCCAAAATGGGGCTGCATATTCAAACTTTGGCCTCACATAAGTTACATAAATATTTCTGAATATTTCTTTGTCCATATGCCTGAAAGCTACCCTTACATTTGCTATGAAAGCATATGTTTTCCTTCCTATGCCATCTATATACATTTCCGGACAAAAAACTGCCAGTATATTTTCTCTTACATCTCTCCCATTATTCATCTATTGAAGTTCGCTCCTGCTATTGAGTATCCAAGATGGAGTTGTCTCGACACTGTACCCATTCTCATTACCTTGCATTTTGAAGTATTGAATTCCATTAGCCACTTTTCTGACCATTCATTAAGACTTCGTGAAGTTTTCTACCGTTGTTTTCGTCCCTTCCTTTCATCACAATCTTTGCATCATCTGCAGACATATTCATGAATGAATTTACAGACTCTGATAGGTCATATACATATTCAAGAAACAAAAATGGCCCTAAAGCCGAAACCTTTGGAACTCCGCTACTAACCCCTCTCCATTCAGACACCGAGTGTCTTACTCAAAACCTCTGTTCCCTTACTTCTAAGTTTTTATTATATCCATTCCAAGACATTTCCACCTATTCTCGCCATTACTTGTAGCTTCTTAATAACTCTCCTGTGTGGGACCGAATCAAATGCCTTCTGCAAATCTAGGAATATTCAATCCACCCAGCCCTCTCTTTCCTGTAAGATCCGGCTCACTTCATCATAAACTTCTAATAAGTTTGTCATTGTTGATCTGCCTTCTCTGGAGCCATGTTGTTTCACAGAGATAAAAGTTGAAGAGTTCCAAGTGAAGAGAGATGTGTTTTTTTAGTAGCTTCACCATTAGTTTGCAAACTTTGCTGGTCAAGGTAACAGACCTAATATTTAAAGTTGTATCCCTCCTTTGCATTTTGAGGATATGTGCCATGTTTGCTTGTTTTCAGCATCTTGGTGTCTCCCCAGATTCCAGAGACTTTTCAAAGTTGATGCATAGTGCCACTGATATCGGTTTAGCATTTTTCTTAAGTACACAAGGGATATATCATTCAAACCTGTATCTTTATGGCTGAATGAGCTTCTTTCATGAATGTACCGGCGCCGAACTCTATAACACTACCTATACTGAACGTCAAATAAGGTGGGCAGAGGCCGTTATCTCCATAACAATTAGCATAAACAATTTCTTGTGAAAATAAAGTAAAAGTCGATATTAAAAATAATGTGTAAGCTACATCCACTAATATCAATCAATCATTTGACAATGTATAATGTTTTACGAAACATCAAGAAACCAAAATTCTCACATTTACTAAATCAGCTCAATGCTAATAAGAAGTAATTAGTAAGAATATAGAAAAGCTAAATAAGAAATTGGTAAATGGATAAACAGCGGTCGTATAGAGCAAGATGTGTTTCAAGGAAAGTATGCTTCTAAGGTACATCATTATATATATATATATATATATATATATATATATATATATATATATATATATATATATATATATATATATATATATATATATATATATATATATATATATATATATATATATATATATATATATATATATATGAATCACATATTACCCCTGACCGTGCCTCGAACCTAAGACACATAATTACTATGCCAAGGCTCTACCAAATACACCACTGAAGGTCAAAGAGACGATGCAAACCTCATAGCTAACTGCTATGCTAGGAATGACAGTATTCTTTCTGATTGTCTATTTGTTTATATTACAGCTTCTTCCCAACCTCACTTATGGCTTCGTTTTTGCATTAATTCATCAATAATAATCAAATAAACACATTAACATATGTGAAAGCATGAATCATATCTTACCCCTGCCCGGACATGGCACAGTAATTATGTGTCTTAGGTTTAAGTCCCAGTCAGGGGTAAAATATGATTCATGCTTTCATATATATTAAAGTGTTAACTTAATATATATATATATATAATATATATATATATATATATATATATATATATATATATATATATATATATATATATATATATATATATATATATATACACGAGATTGCAGCCTGGAATATCTCCTTTGCAGATACAGTAAAGGGAAATGTGGCAGTAACAGAGGTGATGAAGGTGGTGGCACTGGAAAACGTACAAACGATTGACTATAAAGAAACAATATTAGAAAAAATGAAAGATGTGATGGAAAGGGCTAATCCACTGATAAAACAGGCAGATGATAAAGAGAAGACAGTTATAGTCTCTGGCATAAGGGAATCCTAGGAGTCAACATGGCAGGGGAGACTTGAACAAAATGAAGCTAGGATTTTAAGCCTGATAAGGAATCTTGGAGAAGTATGTGGTCTGCAGAATATTGTAAGCATTCACCATCTTGGTAAATAATCTAGGGAGGGAAAGTCAAGACCAATGAACGTAAGCTTTGAGATAAGAGACACATGTAGAGAAATATTGAAGAGAAAAAACCTAAAAGACCTTCATGAATTTAAAACAGTGTTCATTAGACCATAAAAAACACAGGAAAAGATGGAAGGGATAAAAAACTAGTTGCAAGAGGCTAGAAAGTTAAAAGCTAGGAAAGTCATATAGGTACTATTGAAGTCATAAACTCAGTTGTATACACTTCACGGGAGAGAAAATGTAGGATTTTGATTATGGGAGATTTTAATCATAGAGAGATAGATTCGATAAATCTTGACCCACACAGTGGGGAGGACTCATTCGAGGCAAGATTCCTAGATTGCATACAAGCAAATTTCCTACACCAACATGTACTGAAACCAACGAGGGCCAAGGGTGGGGATGAGCCATCGCTGCTTGATCTAGTATTCACAAATAATGTGTTGGATATTGAAAAAATGAGTATGAACCATCATTTCAAAAGAGTGACCACTGTGGGTTGTTGATGGAATATATAATCGACGATGTTCTGCTTTAAAGTAGAGGCACTGAGGACATGAGGAGGAACTATTCGAAAGGATATTACATCAAAAATTAATTTTCTTTTTGCAGTTACTAATTGGATGGCCTTATTTAGCAACAGATATGTACAAGAAGTGTACAACATCTTTTGTGAGGAATATGAGAAGATAGTAGATTTTTACATACCTTCTACCAAAATAGGAGTTATTCATGCCAAAAAGAAATGGTCTATAATGAGTGTAAGAGAGCCAAGGAGTGGAGAGACAAAACCTGAAAAATGAATAGGAGGATAAAATACAGAAGTGCCTGGCAGATATATTAAGAGCAAAAGGTGATTACCTAAGTAAAATAAGAGAGGCAGCGAGAAATTATGAAAGGGATATCACCAGGAAGGCTAAAGAAAACCCCAATCTTTTCCACAGCTATATTAGAGGAATAGTGAAAGTCGAGGAGCATGAATAAAAGCTAAGAGAGCGGATGGAAGCATCAGTGAGATGGATGAAGTGATCTGCAAAGAATCGAACAAGGAGTGTCAGTCAGCATTTACAGCAGAAAATACACCATCCCCTCAGATTGCAGAGATAGGAGATTATGGACAGGTATTAGCGATCATCATCTTTTCAGCCACAGAGGTATGCAAAGCACTGATGGAGTTAGATGCCCATAATGCTACAGGTCCTGATGACTTATCCCCTTCTGTACTTAAGAAATGCGCTAAATCAATATCAGTGGTACTATGTATCATATTTGAAAAGTTGCTGGAATCTGAGGAGATTCCAAGATGCTGGAAACAAGAGAACGTGGTACCTATCTTCAAAAAGGGAAGGAGAGATACAGCTCCAAACAATAGACCTGCTTCCTTGACCAGCATAGTTTGCAAAATTATGGAGAAACTACATATAAAGCTCATGTTTTAAACATTTGGAATCCTTCAACTTTTTGTCAGTGTGACAAGATGGCTTCAGAGAAGGCATATCAACAGTAACAAACTTTTTAAGAAGTTTATGACGAGGTAATCTGCAAGCAATGCAGGGAATGGGTGGAAAGGTCTTGTAATTGATAAACACTTACTTAGAAGGAAGGGAACGGAGGGTTAGAGTAAGACACTCATTGTCTGAATGGAGAGGGTTTAGTCGTGAAGCTTCAAAGGTTCAGTTTTAAGGCCACTTTTGTTCCTTGTATATGTTAAATGGCCCATCAGAGTCTGTAAATTCATATATAAATATGTTTGCAGACGATGCAAAGATTGTGAAGAAAGTAAGAGACAAGAACAATGGTAGTGAACTTCAGAAGGACCTAGATACTTTGCACGAGTGGTCGGAAAATTGTAAAATGAAATGCATTGCTTCTGAATGCAAGATAATGAATTCTCGATAGCAGGAGCAGAACTTCAAGAGGCAGAATGAGAGAGAATTAGGAATAAACATACTGGCAGATTTGTGTCCAGAAATGGATATAAATGGCATAGCAAAGGCAGCATATGCTCTATTAGCAACTGTAAGGATAGCCTTTAGACACATGAACAAGGAAATGCTCAGAAATATATATGTAACTTATGCAGACCCTTATTGGAATCCACACTTGAAAAGGCACAGTTAAGCCGGAAAAAGCTCATAGACATGCCACAAAACTGGTGCAAGAAATATGCAATCTCAGTTATGATGAGAGGCTGAGAGAATTAGACTTACCATCATTCGAAGATAGAAGAATGAGGGGGATATGGTGATGGCTTTTATGGTTATGAGAGAGTGGATAGGGATTGATATTTTGATATGGCTGGCATTAGAACTAGAGGTCATTGTTTGAAGATTCGTAAGAAGAGTTCTTTGCAGGATGTAAGGAGGTACTTTTTTTTATTTATTGTAAGAGTAGTTGATGATTTGAGTTTGCTAAGCGAGGAGGTAGTTAATGCTAACTCAATCCATTGTTTTAAGGACAATTATAATAAGTATCAATAAGTACAAAAAAGGAACCTACCATGTAATTACACACAAGTGTATATTTATATATATATATATATATATATATATATATATATATATATATATATATATATATATATATATATATATATATATATATATATATATATATATATATATATATATATATATATATATATATATATATATATATATATATATACATATATATATATATATATATATATATATATATATATATATATATATATATATATATATACACACACACACACATTATGTAACCTATGTGAGGCCAAAACTCGAATATGCAGCCCCCTTTTGGAATCCGCACTTGAAAAAGCACATAGCTAAGCTTGAAAAAGTTCAAAGACATGCCACGAAACTGGTGCCAGAAATACGCAATCTCAGTTATGATGAGAGGCTGAGGGAATTAGACTTACCATCACTCGAAGCTAGAAGAGTGAGGGGGGATATGGTGACAGTCTTTAAATTCCTTCATGGTTATGATAGAGTGGATAGGGATGGATATTTTGATATGGCTGGCTCCAGAACTAGAGGTCATAGTTTGAAGCTTCGTAAGAAAACTTCTTCGCAGGATGTAAGGAAATACTTTTTCAGTGTAAAAGTAGTTGATAATTGGAATTCGCTAAGCGAGGAGGTAGTTAATGCTATCTCAATCCATAGTTTTAAGGACAGGTATGATAAGTATCACTAAGTATAAAATGGAAGCGATGAGGAGACGGGAAGATACGAGCTTTGGGCTTTTTCCCGTAAACACAATTAGGTAATCACAATTAGGTAATCACACATGAGAAGGAACTATCCGAAAGGAGATTACATCAAAATGAATGAGCTTTTTGCAGTTATTGACTGGAGAACCTTATTTTACAACAAATCTGTACAAGAAATGTATGACATCTTTTGTGAGAAATATGGGAAGATAGTAGAATGCTGCATACCTGTCACCAAAGTAGGTGTAATTCATGCCAGAGAGAAATGGTTCGATAATGGGTGTAAAAGAGCTAAGGAGTGGAGAGACAAATGCTGGAAAAGGTATAGGAGGAGAAAAAACATAAATGCCTGGCAAACCTACAAAAGAGCAAGAAATGACTACCTAAGTAAAAGGAGAGAGGCAGAGAGAGACTATGAGAGGGACATCACCAGGAAGGCTAAAGAAAATCCCAAGCTTTTCCACAGCTTTATCAGAGGAAAACTGAAGGTAAAAGAACAGGTTTTAAGGCTAAAGAGAGCGGATGGAAGCATCACTGAGACGGATGAAGAGATCTGCAAAGAATTGAACAAGGAGTTTCAGTCAGTATTTACAGTAGAAAATACCCCACCCCCTCAGATTGCAGTGATAGAAGCTCAAGGGCAGGTATTAGAGAACATCAACCTTACAGCCACAGAGGTATGCAAAGCGCTGATGGATTTAGATGTTCATAAAGCTACAGGTCCTGATGACATATCCCCTCATGTGCTTAAAAAATGCGCAAACACAATATCAGTGGCACTAAGTATCATATTTAAGGAGTCACTGGAGTCGGGGGAGATTCCAAGATGCTGGAAACAAGCAAATGTGATACCTATCTTCAAAAAGGGAAGGAGGGATACGGCTATGAACTATAGACCAGTTTCCTTGACCAGCATAGTTTGCAAAGTTATGGAGAAACTACTAAGGAAACATATCTTTCTTCACTTGGAATCCTTCAACTTTTTGTCAGTGAGGCAACATGGCTTCAGAGAAGGTAGATCAACAGTAACAAACTTATTAGAATTTTATGATGAGGTAAGCCAAATCTTACAGGAAATAGAGGGCTGGGCAGATTGCATATTCCTAGACTTCCAGAAAGCGTTTGACACTGTTCCACATGGGAGACTTATTAGGAAGCTGCAATCAATGGCTAGAATAGGTGGAAATGTTTTAGAATGGATAAAAACTTACTTAGAAGGAAGGGAACAGAGGGTTAGAGTAAGACACTCAGTGTCTGAATGGAGAAGAGTTAGTAGTGGAGTTCCACAGGGTTCAGTTTTAGGGCCACTTTTGTTCCTTGTATATGTAAATGACCTACCAGAGTCTGTAAATTCATTCATGAATATGTTTGCAGATGATGCAAAGATTGTGAAGAAAGTAAAAAACGAGAACAATGGTAGAGAACTTCAGGAGGATCTAAATAATCTGCATGAGTGGTCAGAAAAGTGGCTAATGAAATTCAATACTTCAAAATGTAAGGTAATGAGAATGGGTACAAGTGCAAGAAGGCCCAAGATTGACTACTCGGTGGCTGGAGTACAACTTCAAGAGACAGAAAATGAGAGAGATCTAGGAGTAAACATACTGGCAGATTTGTCTCCAGAAATACATATAAATGGCATAGTAAGGGCAGCATATGCCTTCTTATCAAATGTAAGGGTAGCCTTCAGGCATATGGACAAGGAAATGTTGAGAAATATTTATGTAACCTATGTGAGGCCAAAACTCGAATATGCAGCCCCCTTTTGGAATCCGCACTTGAAAAAGCACATAGCTAAGCTTGAAAAAGTTCAAAGACATGCCACGAAACTGGTGCCAGAAATACGCAATCTCAGTTATGATGAGAGGCTGAGGGAATTAGACTTACCATCACTCGAAGCTAGAAGAGTGAGGGGGGATATAGTGACAGTCTTTAAATTCCTTCATGGCTATGATAGAGTGGATAGGGATGGATATTTTGATATGGCTGGCTCTAGAACTAGAGGTCATAGTTTGAAGCTTCGTAAGAAAACTTCTTTGCAGGATGTAAGGAAATACTTTTTCAGTGTAAGAGTAGTTGATAATTGGAATTTGCTAAGCGAGGAGGTAGTTAATGCTATCTGAATCCATAGTTTTAAGGACAGGTACGATAAGTATCACTAAGTATAAAATGGAAGCGATGAGGAGACGGGTAGATACGAGCTTTGGGCTCTTTCCCGTAAACACAATTAGGTAATCACAATTAGGTAATCACACACACGAGACAGTCCAAAATATTAAAGGAAAAAATTGAGAACATTTTCGTGAGGGGAGAGAGAAGCTGCTGTCCTGTTTTGCCTTGAAGGAAATTTAGAAGAGTTGCCAGAGGTGAAGCCATCACATCACATTACCTAATTTTTTGTGTAAACTGGGGAAAGCTCTTAAGCCGTTTACCTGATCCTGTGGTTAAATATATTGTTAAAATAAGTATCCTTCCCATTTATATTAACTTGTTAGTTAGTTTGATACACAAAATAATTGAATAAATAAATAAATACCAAATATCCACGTGTCAACAGTACTGAGTTAAGTTGCCAAGTAGTACAGCTGTCTTATTTTCTTCATTTTTTTGCTTTTCTTTTAGCTTTCTTTTTTACTATTTTTTTTATTTTGTATATATATTGAGTAAAATGTAAAGTCTAATCCTGTGATAACATATCTTGGTTAGCTAGTGAGTTTATCAGTTAGGAAGAATATATAGTAGAAACAGGTGGGTGCCTCCTCAGACAAAACTTCGAATTTTCCTTCAGGTTTGACTTTTGTTTTGTTGCATTTTTTTCTTTTTCTTTTTATCCTTAAATTACCATGGTCAAGTTTTTAAGTTAAGAGGTGTGTTACCAGAAAAGAGATAAATTGAGTCACTAAATAGCACTTATATGGAGATATAAAAATTCGGTGTGAAGCTTAAATAAAAGTTTTTCTCTTTTTTTTTTCTCTTTCTCTTCTTCTTTCTATATTCTGTGAGAGGGAGAACATAAAAATGAGGCCATCTCTGTCCCAAACCTCTCCCATCCATGGGTCGGTAGGAGGGGTAGCCATTAGGAGACTTAAACAGAAAATCAAGAATGATGAAAAAATTTGGAATATGGATGGAGAAATGAAAGAGAATGAAACACTCAGAGAGCAAATAAGATCTTTGGAGGAAGCAAATAAAGCACAAGGGCAGGAGAGAAAGGAACTAGAAAAAAGAATAAAGAAGCTGGAAGGGGAAAAGAGTCAACCAGAATCTAGAATTTCTAAACAAGAAGATAAAAACAAACAGCTGAATGACAACCTAAAGGAATTAGATGTTAGTTCACTGCTCTCTTCTGAGAGAGACGAGATTGCTGCTTGGAATGTCCAGATTAAGGAAAACATTGAACAGTTCAGAAAAGAGTTCCAGGAGCTGAATATGGAAAATGATGCCATGAAAACTTCCTTTGCTGATGCACTAAAGGGGAATGTGGCAGTAAAAGAGGCTGTAAAGGTGGTGGCACTGGAAAACATACAAACAGTTGACTATAAAGAGACAGTAATCGAAAAAGTGAAAGACGTTGTGATGGAAAGGGCAAACCCACTCATCAGACAAGCACTTGATAAGGAGAAGACAGTGGTAATCTCAGGCATAAGCGAATCCCAGGAGCCAACATGGCAGGGGAGACTTGAAGAAAATAAAGCTAGGGTTGTAGACCTGATAAGAAAGCTTGGAGTAGTTTGTGGTCCTGAGGATATTGTAAACATACACCAACTAGGTAAATATTCGAGGGAAGGAAAGCCGAGACCAACAAAAGTAACCTTTGAGAGAGGGGAAACATGTAGGGAAATATCGTTGAGAAAAAAAAGTCTAAAAGACCTTCAAGAATTCAAAGAAGTGTTCATTAGACGATACAGAACACAGGAAGAGATGGGAAAGATCAAAAACTTATTGCAAGAGGCAAGAAGGTTAAATGAGGAAAGAAATGAAGAAGAGAAGAAAAATTTTCATTTCAGAGTTCTTCCAGACAAAGGGGAGATAAAGAAGATAATGACAGAAGATCAGGGGATGGGGCCTCATTAAGATTGTTATACACAAATGCTGATGGATTAGCTGGTAAGGCAGTAGAATTAAAAGATAGGATTCACAACAGTAAGGCAGATATAGTAGAAATTACAGAGACTAAGTTGAGTGAGGACATAAACAGTGTCACAGTTTTTCCTAAGGGCTTCGGAATACTAAGGGTTGAAAGATCTGAGAGGACTGGTGGAGGGAGAGCACTGCTCATAAGTGAAAGGATTCAAGTTGAAGAAATAAACTTGGCTATAGAAAGTGAGTTCAAGGAATTTCTTGTTGCTCGCATAAATACTGGGTCAGAGAGCATTATAATAACTGTTGTATACAACCCACCAAGGAACCAAAATAGGCTTGAAGTTTATGAGGAAAGTCATATAGGTACTATTGAAGTCATAAACTCAGTTGTTAACATGGCACGGGAAAAAAAATGTAGGATTTTGATTATGGGAGACTTTAATCATAAAGAGATAGATTGGATAAATCTTGACCCACACAGTGGTGAGGACTCATTCGGGGCAAGATTCCCAGATTGCGTACAAGGGAATTTCCTACACCAACATGTAATGGAATCAACAAGGGCCAGGGGTGGGGATGAGCCATCACTACTTGATCTAGTGTTCACAGATAATGTGTTGGATATTGAAAAAATTGAGTATGAACCACCAATTGGAAAGAGTGACCACTGTGTGTTGTTGATGGAGTATATCATTGAAGATATTCTTCCTGAGAGTAGAGGCACTGAGGACATGAGGAGGAACTATCCGAAAGGAGATTACATCAAAATGAATGAGCTTTTTACAGTTATTGACTGGAGAGCCTTATTTTACAACAAATCTGTACAAGAAATGCATGACATCTTTTGTGAGAAATATGGGAAGATAGTAGATTGCTGCATACCTGTCACCAAAGTAGGTGTAATTCATGCCAGAGAGAAATGGTTCGATAATGGGTGTAAAAGAGCTAAGGAGTGGAGAGACAAATGCTGGAAAAGATATAGGAGGAGAAAAAACATAAATGCCTGGCAAACCTACAAAAGAGCAAGAAATGACTACCTAAGTAAAAGGAGAGAGGCAGAGAGAGACTATGAGAGGGACATCACCAGGAAGGCTAAAGAAAATCCCAAGCTTTTCCACAGCTTTATCAGAGGAAAACTGAAGGTAAAAGAACAGGTTTTAAGGCTAAAGAGAGCGGATGGAAGCATCACTGAGACGGATGAAGAGATCTGCAAAGAATTGAACAAGGAGTTTCAGTCAGTATTTACAGTAGAAAATACCCCACCCCCTCAGATTGCAGTGATAGAAGCTCAAGGGCCGGTATTAGAGAACATCAACCTTACAGCCACAGAGGTATGCAAAGCGCTGATGGATTTAGATGTTCATAAAGCTACAGGTCCTGATGACATATCCCCTCATGTGCTTAAAAAATGCGCAAACTCAATATCAGTGGCACTAAGTATCATGTTTAAAAAGTCACTGGAGTCAGGGGAGATTCCAAGATGCTGGAAACAAGCAAATGTGATACCTATCTTCAAAAAGGGAAAGAGGGATACGGCTATGAACTATAGACCAGTTTCCTTGACCAGCATAGTTTGCAAAGTTATGGAGAAACTACTGAGGAAACATATCTCTCTTCACTTGGAATCCTTCAACTTTTTGTCAGTGAGGCAACATGGCTTCAGAGAAGGTAGATCAACAGTAACAAACTTATTAGAATTTTATGATGAGGTAAGCCAAATCTTACAGGAAATAGAGGGCTGGGCAGATTGCATATTCCTAGACTTCCAGAAAGCGTTTGACACTGTTCCAAATGGGAGACTTATTAGGAAGCTGCAATCAATGGCTTGAATAGGTGGAAATGTTTTAGAATGGATAAAAACTTACTTAGAAGGAAGGGAACAGAGGGTTAGAGTAAGACACTCAGTGTCTAAATGGAGAAGTGTTAGTAGTGGAGTTCCACAGGGTTCAGTTTTAGGGCCACTTTTGTTCCTTGTATATGTAACTGATCTACCAGAGTTTGTAAATTCATTCATGAATATGTTTGCAGATGATGCAAAGATTGTGAAGAAAGTAAAAAACGAGAACAATGGTAGAGAACTTCAGGATGATCTAAATAATCTGCATGAGTGGTCAGAAAAGTGGCTAATGAAATTCAATACTTCAAAATGTAAGGTAATGAGAATGGGTACAAGTGCAAGAAGGCCCAAGCTTGACTACTCGGTGGCTGGAGTACATCTTCAAGAGACAGAAAATGAGAGAGATCTAGGAGTAAACATACTGGCAGATTTGTCTCCAGAAATACATATAAATGGCATAGTAAGGTTAGCATATGCATTCTTATCAAATGTAAGGGTAGCCTTCAGGCACATGGACAAGGAAATGTTGAGAAATATTTATGTAACCTATGTGAGGCCAAAACTCGAATATGCAGCCCCCTTTTGGAATCCGCACTTGAAAAAGCACATAGCTAAGCTTGAAAAAGTTCAAAGACATGCCACGAAACTGGTGCCAGAAATACGCAATCTCAGTTATGATGAGAGGCTGAGGGAATTAGACTTACCATCACTCGAAGCTAGAAGAGTGAGGGGGGGATATGGCGACAGTCTTTAAATTCCTTCATGGTTATGATAGAGTGGATAGGGATGGATATTTTGATATGGCTGGCTCTAGAACTAGAGGTCATAGTTTGAAGCTTCGTAAGAAAACTTCTTTGCAGGATGTAAGGAAATACTTTTTCAGTGTAAGAGTAGTTGATAATTGGAACTGGCTAAGCGAGGAGGTAGTTAATGCTATCTGAATCCATAGTTTTAAGGACAGGTATGATAAGTATCACTAAGTATAAAATGGAACCGATCAGGAGATGGGAAGATACGAGCTTTGGGATCTTTCCCGTAAACACAATTAGGTAATCACACTGAAAAGAGATAAATTGAGTCACTAAATAGCACTTATATGAAGATATAAAAATGTTGTGTGACGTTTAAATAAAAAATTTTCTCTCTTTTTTTCTCTTTCTCTTCTTTCAATATTCTGTGAAAGGAAAAACATAAAAATGAGGCCATCTCTGTCCCAAACCTCTCCCATCCATGGGTCGGGAGGAGGGGTAGCTATTAGGAGACTAAAACAGAAAATCAAGGATTTAGAGGCAATGGTTATAAGCCTTGATGATAAAACTCGGATTATGTATAGAAAAATGAAAGAGAATGAAACACTCAGAGAGGAAATAAGATTTTTGGAGGAAGCAAATAAAGCACAAGGGCAGGAGAGAAAGGAACTAGAAAAAAGAATAAAGAAACTGGAAGGAGAAAAGAGTGAACTAGAAACCAAAATTTCTAAACAAGGAGATAAAAGCAAACAGCTGAATGACAACCTAAATGAATTAGATGTTAATTCACTGCTCTCTTCTGAGAAAGACGAGATTGCTGCTTGTCAGAGAGAAATGGTTTGATAATGGGTGTAAAAGAGCTAAGGAGTGGAGAGACAAATGCTGGAAAAGGCATAAGAGGAGAATAAACATAAATGCCTGGCAAACCTACAAAAGAGCAAGAAATGACTACCTAAGTAAAAGAAGAGAGGCAGAGAGAGACTATGAGAGGGACATCACCAGGAAGGCTAAAGAAAATCCCAAGCTTTTCCACAGCTTTATCAGAGGAAAACTGAAGGTAAAAGAACAGGTTTTAAGGCTAAAGAGAGCGGATGGAAGCATCACTGAGATGGATGAAGAGATCTACAAAGAATTGAACAAGGAGTTTCAGTCAGTATTTACAGTAGAAAATACCCCACCCCCTCAGATTGCAGAGATAGAAGCTCAAGGGCCGGTATTAGAGAACATCAACATTACAGCCACAGAGGTATGCAAAGCGCTGATGGAGTTAGATGTTCATAAAGCTACAGGTCCTGATGACATATCCCCTCATATACTTAAAAAATGAGCAACCTCAATATCAGTGGCACTAAGTATCATATTTAAAAAGTCACTGGAGTCAGGGGAGATTCCAAGATGCTGGAAACAAGCAAACGTGATACCTATCTTCAAAAAGGGAAGGAGGGATACGGCTATGAACTATAGACCAGTTTCCTTGACCAGCATAGTTTGCAAATTTATGGAGAAACTACTAAGGAAACATATCTCTCTTCACTTGGAATCCTTCAACTTTATGTCAGTAAGGCAACATGGCTTCAGAGAAGGTAGATCAACAGTAACAAACTTATTAGAATTTTATGATGAGGTAAGCCAAATCTTACAGGAAAGAGAGGGCTGGGCAGATTGCATATTCCTAGACTTCCAGAAAGCGTTTGACACTGCTCCGCATGGAAGACTTATTAGGAAGCTGCAAGCAATGGCTAGTATAGCTGGAAATGTTTTGGAATGAATAAAAACTTACTTAGAAAGAAGGGAACAGAGGGTTAGAGCTAGACATTCAGTGTCTGAATGGAGAAGAGTTAGTAGTGGAGTTCCACAGGGTTCAGTTTTAGGGCCACTTTTGTTCCTTGTATATGTAACTGATCTACCAGAGTCTGTAAATTCATTCATGAATATGTTTGCAGAAGATGCAAAGATTGTGAAGAAAGTAGAATACTTATCATACCTCTCCTTAAAACCATGGATTGAGATAACATTATCTACCTCCTCGCTTAGCCAATTCCAATTATCAACTACTCATACACTGAAAAAGTATTTCCTTACATCCTGCAAAGACGTTTTCTTACGAAGCTTCAGACTATGACCTCTAGTTCTGGAGCCAGCCATATCAAAATATCCATCCCTATCCACTCTATCATAACCATGAAGGAATTTAAAGACTGTTACCATATCACCCCTCAATCTTCCACCTTCGAGTGATAGTAAGTCTAATTCCCTCAGCCTCTCATCATAACTGAGATTGCGTATTTCTGGCACCAGTTTCGTGGCATGTCTTTGAACTTTTTCAAGCTTAGCTATTTGCTTTTTCAAGTGCGGATTCCAAAAGGGGGCTGCATATTCGAGTTTTGGCCTCACTTAGGTTACATAAATATTTCTAAACATTTCCTTGTCCATGTGCCTGAAGGTTACCCTTATAATTGATAAGAGGACATATGCTGCCCTTCCTATTCCATTTATATGTATTTCTGGAGATAAATTTTCCAGTATGTTTACTCCTAGATCTCTCTCATTTTTTGTCTCTTGAAGTTGTACTACTGCCACCGAGTAGTCAAGCTTGGGCCTTCTTGCACTTGTACCCATTCTCATTACCTTACATTTTGAAGTATTGAATTTCATTAACCATTTTTCTGACCACTCATGCAGACTATTTAGATCTTCCTGAAGTTCTCAACCATTGTTCTCGTTTCCTACTTTCTTCACAATTTTTGCATCATCTGCAAACATATTCATGAATGAATTTACAGACTCTGGTAGGTCATTTACATATACAAGGAACAAAAGTGGCCCTGAAACTGTGTGTGTGTAGGTATACCTTTTGCTTTTTCTTCGTCCTAATGTTTTCTTGTTGCCTTCTCCCAGTGTCGCAATAATAAAAAAAAATATGTATAAAAAGCTGGTTTTATGCCACGGATTCCCTTCTCTACCAAGGGCTAGGACGATCGCCTTCTTGCACAGGACTTGTTTTGGCAGATGTAATCGCTACCCTGAGTGTACGGCCTTGCTAACCTCAGACTTTTGCGGGGCGCGAACCCTCGACCTGCCGCCTTAGAGTCGCGTACGCTACCGTTTTGCCACAGATATATATATATATATATATATATATATATATATATATATATATATATATATATATATATATATATATATATATATATATATATATATATTTTTTTTTTTTTTTTTTTTTTTTTTTTTTTTTTTTGTTAAGGAAGCCTTTCAGTGAAACAACTCATAGAAAATTACGCTATATTTCTGGTCCTAATTTGACCCTTGGTCAAGCACAAGTTAGGACCCGAAATATAGCGTTATTTTCTGTTTTTTTTTTCGCTGATGGGCTTCCTTACCATTCAGTGTTGCATGGTTATAGTTTGTGCTCATATATATATATATATATATATATATATATAATATATATATATATATATATATATATATATATATATATATATATATATATATATATGATATATATATATATATATATATATATATATATATATAATATATATATATATATATATATATATATATATATATATATATATATATATATATATATATATATATAATATATATATATAATATATATATATATATATATATATATATATATATATATATATAAAGTGTAAAATATAACTTACATTTGAAGAATGGGTGTGAATAATTTCTTTGTCCTTTCACACTGAGATATGAACTTCAAATGATTACTTTGCGCAATTACAAAGGATGAAGTGACAGGATATGACACCACAGTAGTAAAAACAGACACTTAAATAATGATAATATTTAAAGAATAATGACTGAACAGAGCAATGCAATGTTACATTTTTGAATATTTTCAAATATTCTACCTCCTACTGTCGGGTTTTGAAACTGGGATAAGCAAAACAAAAGTCCACAGCTTATGTATTAATATATGGATATACTAAGCTCTGACATACCCTTTTACAGGTCCCTGTTTCGAAACCCAATAATTAGAGATAAAGATTTTAAAATAATGATTCCACTACTACTACTACTACTACTACTACTACTACTACTACTACTACTACTACTACTACTACTACTAATAATAATAATAATAATAATAATAATAATAATTATTATAATAATAATAATAACAGAGCTACGTTGTTAAGAATGTTATAAGCAGGGCTAGTCCTAGTAAGTATGCGATGTCATACTCTATGGAGATTGGTTGTGGATGTCATAGGTATCAATATTAGGGTCATGTCTATTCATTTCATATATAAATCTATTCTCAAAGACTGTAGATGAATTTTGAATATATCTGCAGACAATGCAAAGACTGTGAAAGGATTAAGAACTGATAACAGTGGTAAAGTGCTTCAGTAAGACCTTAATTTTTTTATAGGAATGCTGAGATGAGTAGATTATGCAGGATTAATTGCCCGAAATTTAATGAGAATGGGCGAAAGTGAAAGAGAACTAGAAAAGTCCTTCTTTAGGTATTCATAAATAGGTACTTCAGGAATCTACCAGTGAATGGGCCATTAATGATCAATGTCTTAGCAAATCTCTCTCACCCAGAGAAGCAAATGAATAGCTTAATAAAATAAATGTGCCCCCCTTTTTTTTTTATTTACGTTAACACCGGGGTATACTTTAGATTTATGGACAATGAAATGTTCATAAATGTTTATGCGAATTATATGACGTCTTGAAAGAAAAATGTACCAACTAGCTCAGAAAAAAATCGCACACATGCTGCAATGTTGATAAATATTAACACGAGACCTCAAATATGAGAAGAAAACCGTAGATAGATTTATTACCAATTGAACTTAAAAGGATAAAGGGAACATGAAATCATTCTTTAAATTTCTCCGCAGGATTTTCAGTTAATATGAGTTGTTATGAGGATCTCTAGAATTAAGGGTTGCAGTTTGAAGCTCAGTACTCAATGCAGAATCTATCAAAGTGCTTTTAAGTTGTAAAAAAATTTAAGGCAACTATTATGTGTTAGTAAATCAAAAGAGACATATGCTAAAAGACATAATATATGATAATTGGTATTTTTGAGGTTAAAAGATATGCATACACAGTTATGGGGAAAAGCTAAAGAAACTAGACTTACCACTACCTGAAGCTCAAAGAAAGAGAAAAGATATGTTAACAGATTTCATTACCTACATATTTTTGACAGAGGTGACAGAGATTGATTCTTTGATATGAGTAGCTCTAGACCTGGAGGTCATAGCTTGAAGTTTTTTTTAGGTGTGAGAATAGTTCATAATTGGCATTAGATAAGCAAAACAGAAATGTACATACTAAATGTATACATAGTTTTAAGGGGAGATATGATTAGTGTTGGGAAGTTGATAACATAATGAAAACAACCAGGAGGCAGAGTTACGAACATTGGGCTCTTCTGTAGAAACAGTGAGGTAAATGCACAAACATGGGGGAAATTTCAAGGTGCTGGAATAAAGCAAACTTGATACCTGTCTTCAAAAAGGGAAGGAGAGGCACAACTTTAAACTATAGGCCTGTTCTAGTGCCTAGCATAGTTTGTAAAGTTATGAAGAAATAATTGAAAAAGCACATTTTGTTCACTTCTAGTCCTTCAGCTTTTTGTCTATGATATATGACATCAGAAAAGGCAGTCTACACTAACAAACTAACTAGAATTTTATGCTGAGGTAAGCCTCTCATTCATTCCGATGTCTGATGATTCTATAGCTTGCTCTCCCTCCACTCTCTTTGGCTCTCATTTTTTTGCCAACTCTTCCGTAAACAATTCCAGCTAACTTCTCCCTCAATCTTTATCCCTCTCTAGTCCCATGCCCTCACTTATCCTTCTTCTCCCAGAGTTCATAAGGTTCTTTGCTCGCTAAAGACAAACCAGGCATCTGGTCCCGATGGTATCCCTGCAAGGTTCCTTAAGGAGTTTACATATGAACTGACTCCCGTGCTTTGCCGTCTTTTTCGCCTCATTCCGTCAACCAGTATCTATCCTTCATCTTGGAAGCATGCTCTAGTGCAACCTGTTTCTAAGAAGGATGACCACTCTATTCCTTCAAACTACCGACCTATTGCCCTAACTTCTTCTATTGGTAAAGTATTCAAAACTTTGCTCAATGCTCACTTTTTGAAACTCATTAAATCTAACTCACTGATCTCCGATCACCAGTACGGCTTCTGCAAGGCAAGATCCACTGATGACCTCCTGTCATGTCTTACTCATGTATGGTCATCTTCTCTGAGGAACTATGGGGAATCCTTTGTCGTCGCCCTTGATATTTCTAAGGCTTTTGACAGAATCTGGCACAAGATTCTGTTGGCCAAACTCCCTGCCTATGGCTTTACTCTCTAATTTCCAGTTTTCTTTCTGATCGTTTTATATCTGTGGTTATTGACGGTGCAGCATCTAGCCCACTCCCTGTTACCAGTAGTGTTCCACAGGGCTCTGTTCTTTCATCTACTCTTTATCTTCTCTTCATCAATGATCTTCTTCAGTCCCCATCTTCCTCTCTTTTTCACGCCTTTGCCAACTATTCTACCCTTCATTTTTCCACTACCTTTTCTTTACAACCATCATCTGCTACTCGTTGTCAGTCTCGTATCACTCTTTCTTCTACTCTCAACTCCGATTTGCAGAGGGTATCTGAGTGGGGCACTCAAAAGGTAGTTAAATTTAATTCCTCCAAGACGAAGAGTCTGGCTATCTCTTTATCTTTTTCTCCTCCTGTTAGCCCCATTGTCTTCGAAATTAACGAAATTTAACCTCTTAATTCTAGCAACATATTAGGAATCCATATAGCCTCTAACTTGTCTTGGAGGAATCACATAATCCAAATTTCTAAATCTGCATCCAAAAGATTGAGGGTTGTGTTTCGTTTTCGTCATTCTTCTTCTTCTTCTTCTTCTTCTTCTTCTTCTTCTTCTTCTTCTTCTTCTTCTTCTTCTTCTTCTTCTTCTTCTTCTTCTTCTTCTTCTTCTTCTTCTTCTTCTTCTTCTTCTTCTTCTTCTTCTTCTTCTTCTTCTTCTTCTCAGCTTTAACCCATTTTTATATTGGGTCGCCGTTGTGAAGGAGTCGTCTCCAACTATTTCTGATCTGTGCTTCATTTTTATCAATATCCTTCCATTGCAAGTCTTCCCCTATACAATCACGCCATCTTTTTCTTGGTCTTCCTGTCCTCCTTCTACCCCGAACTTCCATCTCCATCGTATGTCTTCCAATATGATGTTTGTCCCGAAGTAACAGGTGTCCATACCTTCTAAGCCTTCCCTCCTGTATTTTCTATGATAATTCAACTACCTTTGTCGGTCATCTTATATACTCATTCCTAATTCTATCCTTCCTTGTTACTCCAGACATCCACCTCAACATTCTCATCTCCACTACATCCATCCCCTTCTCCTCTGTCTTCCTCATACTTGCTGTTTCTGTTCCATATACCATAGCTGGTCTTACAATGGTCCTATGAAACTTTCCCTTCAATCTAAGTGGTCCCTTTTTGTCACAGAGAACACCAAATTCAGACCTCCAGTTATTCCAATTCGATGTCTCACTTTTTGATCCATGATTCCACTAGCCTCTACTATGGACCCCAAGTACTTGAACGTCTGTACTCTCTTTATTTCTTCCCCATCCATTCTTTTGCTATGTCCACCATCCTCAGCAATGTTGGCACACATATATTCGGTCCTTGACCTGCTTATCCTCATTCCTCTCTCCTCAAGTGCTGCTCTCCATCCCTCCAACTTATTCTCCAAATCCTTTTTCCTCTTTACAAATACTTAAAATCTATAAAGGTCTTATCCGTCCCTGCCTAGAATACTGCTCACACATCTGGAATACTTCTTCGCCATTACTTTAACTCTTTACAGTTACTTAAATTCCAAAGAGGTCTTATCCATTCCTGCTTAGAATACTGCTTGCACATCTGGGGTGCTTATTCTTATATTAATCTCCTTGATAAGGTTGAATCAAAGGCAGTTAGACTCAATAATGATCCTTCTCTTACTTCTAATCTGGATTCTCTTTTTCTTTGCTGTAAGGTATCATTAATATCTCTATTCTATTGCTACTATATCCATCGCTGCTTGATGAGTTGGGGAGTCTCATTCATTCCACACTGCCGAGGTTGCGTAATACCCACCAGGTGAAGATTTGTAGCTCGCAGATTGGTCGTTGCAGCAACTGCTTCTTCCCATCTACCTCCAGATTCTGAAACTCTCTTCCTTCTTCTGTCTTTCCTAATTTTTATAACCTACCTTCTTTCAAAAAGTGGATCTATCGTCATCTCAGGGCCTAGTCCTGCCATATCTCTAGGTCCACAGTACTTTGACTACTCTTTTGGTCTGTCCTTTCCCTTTGTGCATCATTTCCTCATCTCTGCCTTGTCCATAACCTTTTTCTTTTCCTTCGTCTTAATGTTTCTTCTTGCCAGGGCCTATATTGACGAAGGCAGTTTTTTTTTGCCTGTCCCGGTGTCACACTCATATTAAAAAAAAAAGCCAAATCTTACGCATTAGAGAGGGCTGGCAGTTTGCATGGTTTTTATTTTCAGAAGGCATTTGTTACAGACCCAAGAGGGGGAATTATTAAGAAGCTGCAAGTAATGGTAAGTATAGATGGTAATGTCTTAGAGTAGATAACGACTTGTTTAAAAGAATGGGAACAGAGGGTCTGAGTAAGACACACAGTATGTGACTGACGAGAGGTAAACAAAGATTCAACGGGGATCAGGTTTTTTGGGCCACTGATCCCCAGGTATGTAAATATATGTAAATGACCTCCCGGAATCTGTAAATGCATTTTCAAATATGTTTGCAGATGATGCAGAGTTCATGAAGAGAGTAAAAAATAAAAATTACGGTACAGAACATTAGGAAGGTCGATTTAGTCTGCAAGAGTGGTTAGAAACATTGCTAATGAGATTCAAAACATCAAAATGTAAAGTAATGAGAATGAGCATGGATGCAAAAAGACCCAGCCTATATAGCATAGGATTTGAATTAAATGCAAAAATTAAACCACGGGTGAGGTTGGGAGGAAGCTGTAATATGGACAAAAAGTATTCAGAAAGAATGCGTTCATTCCCGGCACAGCAGTTAGTTGTGAGGTTTATTTCATCTTTTAGACCTTCGGTGGTGTGGTTGGTAGTGCCTTGGCACACTAATATTGTGTGTTAGGATCGAGTCCAGCCAGGGGCCAATTTCGATTCATGTTTTCACATATGTTAATGTAGTTATTTTATTATTATGAATGCCTATATAGAATGGGATTTGAATTAAATGCAAACACGAAGGCACGATTGATGTTGGGAAGAAGCTGCAATATGAACAAAAAGTATTTAGAAAAAAATGTGTTCACATCCCAGCAGAGCATTAGTTGCGAGGTTTTCTTCTATTAGACCTTCAGTGGTGTAGTTGGTAGCGCCTTCGTACACTAATTATGTGTCTTAGGTTCGAGTCTCTTCCAGAGGTAAAATATTATTTAAGCTTTCACATATGTTACTGTGTATATATGATTATTATCAATGTCTATATAGCATGGGCTTTGAATTAACTGCAAAAACGAAGCCACGACTGGGGTTGGGAAGAAGCATTCAGAAAGAACGTGCTCATTCCCTATCACAGCAGATATTGTGAGCTTTGCTTAATTTTTAGACCTTCAATGGTGTAGATGGTAGCGCCGTGGCATAGTTATCATGTGTCTTGTGTCTTCGGATCGAGTCTCTTCCAAGTTAAAAATATGATTCATGATATCACATATGGGAATGTGCTTAGTTGATTTTATATATATATATATATATATATATATATATATATATATATATATATATATATATATATATATATATATATATATATATATATATATGCTTACCTAATTGTGATTACGGGAAAGAGCCCATAACTCGTATCTTCCCGTCTCCTGGTCGGTTCAATTTTGTACTTAGTGATACTTATCATACCTGTCCTTAAAACTATGGATTGAGTTAGCATTAACTACCTCCTCGCTTAGCCAATTCCAATTATCAACTACTCTTACACTGAAAAAGTAATTCCTTACATCATGCAAAGTTATTTTACGAAGCTTCAAACTATGACCTCTAGTAAAAGAGCCAGCCATATCAAATATCGATTCCTATCCACGCTATCATAACCATGAAGTAATTTAAAGACTGTCACCATATCCCCCCTCAATCTTCTAGCTTCGAGTGATGGTAAGTAAAATTCCCTCAGCTTTTCATCATAACTGAGATTGCGTATTTCTGACACCAGTTTCGTGGCATGTCTTTGAACTTTTTCAAGCTTAGCTATGTGCTTTTTCAAGTGCGGATTCCAAAAGGGGGTTGCATATTTAAGTTTTGGCCTCACATAGGTTACATAAATATTTCTCAACATTTCCTTGTCCATGTGCCTGAAGGATACCCATACATTTGATAAGAAAGCATTAGCTGCCCTTACTATGCCATTTTTATGTATTTCTGGAGACAAATCTGCCAGTATGTTTACTCCTAGATCTCTCTCATTTTCTGTCTCTTCGAGTTGTGCTCCAGCCACCGAGTAGTCAAGCTTGGGCCTTCTTGCACTTGTACCCATTCTCATTACCTTACATTTTGAAGTATTGAATTTCATTAGCAACTTTTCTGACCACTCATGCAGACTATGAGTGGCACTCCAGCAGTGCCATCTGAACAGTCGCTAGCTCCCTCGTCATTGCCCATACAGCAAAGTAATCCCCTTACTGTTTCCTTTTCTTGATGTCGGCTACCCCCCAATTAAAGGGGGAAACAGCCAAGGTAGATATACATATATATATATATATATATATATATATATATATATATATATATATATATATATATATATATATATATATATATATATATATATATATATATATATATACACACACACACATATATATATATATATATATATATATATATATATATATATATATATATATATATATATATATATATATATATATATATATATATATATATATATATATATATATATATATATATATATATATATATATATATATATATATACAGTGATCCTTTGTTTATCTCGAAGGTTTGGTTCCGGGACCCGGCGCGGTAGAGGAATTTTCGCGAAGTAGGATCACTTTATATGTACATAGATATTTTAATTTATTTTTATGTTTACACTGTATAAACTGTATAAACCCTCCCTGTACTGTTAACAAACCACCCTTTACTTCATAAATAACAGCATGCAAGAGTAAATTTATATGAAAGTGATAGATAAACTTACTGTGAATGAGGTGGTAATGACATGGCATACTCATGTACATAGGTATTTTACATTTAGTTTTACGTTTACTGTATAAACTCTCCCTGCACTGTTAAAAAACCACCCTTTACTTTATAAATAACAGCATGCAACGTAAATTTATATGTACGTGATTGGTAAACTAACCATGAATGAGGTGGTAATGACGTTTGTAGACGCCAGAGGAAATTATTCTGCAGCCAATAACAGCTTTACGGCTGTTATTCATTGAGGCCAAAATAGCAGCCGACATGCGTAAACCTTTTTCCTTCTTTCAGCATATCTAAGAGTTTCACCTTATCTGTTATGGTTAGCATCTTCCTTTGCCGCTTAGGCTCACTACCAGAACTTAGAAGATGAAGGATGCTTGGGAGGCATTGGAAAGGTTAAAATACGTGAGTAAAAAAATCACAAGCAAAACGTATTAATAAGTACAACGTGAACGGCGCACACGTGAGTTAGGCTGAACGAGTGAGGCGAGACAATGGAAGACGGTGGGAAAACCAAACTTCAATGAAAAAGCCAATCAGACCCCATGATACAGATATCTCACTCTTTCAGCCAATAGCATTCCATGAACTATCTCAAGTAGGTGCGAGCCTTTGTCCGAAACGCTGATACCGGTATCGTATTTTACATGGTGCAATACTGTTAGTATTTATGTTTTTTACTATTTCTTAC
The DNA here is from genome assembly GCA_037179515.1 of Halocaridina rubra. Classification (NCBI taxonomy): domain Eukaryota; kingdom Metazoa; phylum Arthropoda; class Malacostraca; order Decapoda; family Atyidae; genus Halocaridina; species Halocaridina rubra. Next base: position 35,133 of record JAXCGZ010002114.1, read on the forward strand.
TGTTTTATTATTCTTAGGCTAAAAAATACGTTTTTTTTTTATCAATAAAATCATGAAACTACTGGAAATTTTAATACATATGCTAGCTCACGTAGGTGCGACCCCAATATATTGTACGCTATTGGACAGTATTTCACATGATGCAATACTGTGAGTTATATATCTAAATTTATGTTTTTTTTTACTATTTTTTACTGTTTTATTACTCTTAGGCTAGGAAATACTTGTTTTATCAATAAAATAATGATAATTTCAATATGTACTAGCTCAAGTAGGTGCGACCCTTTTCGTTTTCCGAAACGCTGATACTGGTATCGTATTTTACATGGTGCAATACTGTAAGTATTTATGTTTTTTACTATTTTTTACTGATTTATTATTCTTAGGCTAAGAAATATGTTTTTTATCGATAAAATCATGAAACTACTGAAAATTTATATATATGCTAGCTCACGTAGGTGCGACCCTTTGCGTTTTCCGAAACGCCGATACCGGTATCGTACTTTCTATGGTGCAGAGTTACAAGTTCAAATTTATGTTTTTTTTACTATTTCTTACTGTTTTATTATTTGTAGGCTGGGAAATAATTTTTTTTTATCATTTAAATAATGAAATTTGGTTTTTCAATAAAAAAATTAAAATACTGAAAATTTTTATTTCTTTATTTTAATATTTTTGCATATACCCACAAAAAAAAAAAATGCCAAAAAAAATCGCGAAACAGTGAATTCGCGAGGGAAGAAATGCGATAGAGCGAAGGATCACTCTATATATATATATATATATATATATATATATATATATATATATATATATATATATATATATATATATATATATATATCCAATCCAATCCGCAGTGCCGTATCCGCTCGGACGTGGTCCACCATGGATCACCATGCTTCCCTATCTTTCATTTTTCTCTGTATCTGAGCATCCGTCCGGTTCCCACCGATAGCTTCTTTTAATCTATCTAAGATTTTCTTACTAGGTTTTCCTTTTCCTCTCTTTCCGTAATTCTCTCAGTCATGCAGGTGATCTCGAAGCCTTCCTTCCTTTCTATATGTCCTGTGAGTCTTCATTGTCTTTTGTATATGTTAGTCATTATTTCCCTTTTGATGTTCAGTCTGCTTAGTATCTCCCCATTTGTTTTTTTTCTGCGTCCATGAGATCTTCAATATTCTTCTCCATATTCTCATTTCCATTGCATCTAATTTCTTCTTTGATTGCTTATTGATTGTCGAAGTTTCAATTCCATACAGTAAAGCTGACCATATGTAGCATTCTACAAATCTTTTTCCATAGCTCCATTGATATTTTTGAGATTGTTATTAGTTCTTTAGCTTCTCCCTGCTTTGGTTGGTTATAGCTATTCTTCTTATTTCTTTTTCACTTTTGCCATCCCAATCTATACTACTTCCTAGGTATGCGAATTGTTGTACTTGCTCTATCCTTTCGTTTCCCAATCTTAAATTTACTATTGGACTTCTTTCCTTTTTTGTTAGTATCGTTGCCTTTGTTTTCTTTATGTTTACCTTTATTCTTTTAGATTGGCTTTCTTCATCGATCATCTGCACTAGATTCTGCAACTTCTCCTCGGAATCAGCTGTCAGAACTGTGTTATCTGCATATATATATAATATTATATTATATATATATATAATATATATATATATATATATATATATAATATATATATATATATATATATACGTATGTGTATATATATATATATATATATATATTATATATCGTATGTGTATATATATAATATATATATATATATATATATATATATATATATATATATATATATATATATATATATATATATATATATATATATAATATATATATATATATATATATGTATGTATATACTCATGCATTGATGATTCGGTTTTACGTCTCGAACTCCCTTTTCTACTTAGGGCTATGACGGATGCCTTCTTGCGAAGGACTTGTTTTGGCATGTGTAATCGTTACCCTGAGTGTATGCCCTTATTAACCTCAGTCCGTGACGGGGCGCGAACCCTCGACCTACCGACACAGAGTCACGGACGCTACTCATGCATTTGAAAAGTAAAAATAAGCCAATACATTTCAAAGAGGCCAGTTATTCCCATGTCTATCTTACATTAAGGGAATGACATTAGAATACCTCTACTGTTCTCAAGGGAACGGAAGTGACTAAGATAGCTGAGGGAAAGTCAGTGTCTTGAGTGTGAGAGTAGGTTTTTTTTTTTTTTTTTTTAGTACGGTTTATGTATTGATATGTATTTTGTACAGGGTGGTACATAATCTGTTGTTAGGAGGCTGTATTTAAAGATTTTGTAATTTTCTAACTTTGTGTTTATTATATTCCTGATATTGTTTATTGGCTGGTCAGCCCCTATACCCTCCAGAGTTGGATACAGTGAAGATACTCATGTTGCTGGCTGAATCCAAGCAAATGACTACTTTGAAGCAAAGGATGCTGGAACTTCCTTCATATACCAAAAATGGGTTGCCATCAAACTGAGATGAAGTGATTGTTTGGTTACTGACAATTAGAAGAGGGGAACTGACAATGTCCATATGAAACTTTGACTCTGGTGCACCAGGGAATCTCCTTGGTTTGCAAAAGCTTCATTGCAGAATTATGCAGGAGGTGAGAAAGAAATAATGAGTATTTTGCTTGAGAAATCAATGAGTGAAAGGAAAGACTGTACCAAAGGCTGATGTGTTGACACTGCTGATAGGAAGCGATGAAAACATTTCACATGATTCTAAAGAGCATAAATTATCTGTAGCTGCTGAAACTTGTCTTTGGTTTTGTGGCATTTTGTCTCAAAAGGAATATGACACGCCCTCCTGCCCCGTGGATTGACTCTCAGTTAAAAGAGCAAATGAAAAGGAGAGATGACCTCCTAAGGCAATTTAAATCTGATAGACAAAACTCCGAGATGGAAAGAGCCTATAGAAGAGAAAGAAACCTTACTAAAACAATGTTGTCCGAAAAGAAGAAAAATCATTTCAGGGAAGAATTTTCCAAGTATAGGGGAAATATCAAAGGAACTTGGAATGTTATAAAAAGAATAATTCCTGCAAATAAGGAAATCTTAGAAAATTCTGACCTTCTCAGTGATAATGTGGAAAAGCGAGTGAATGATTTTAATAAGTATTTTGCTAAAATAGGTAAGTCCACATATGAAAAGTCCCAAGATAATAATGACTTGATTATTAATCAACCACATAATTGCCAGCCTCCAGCTGAAAGAAATATTATCAATAATTTTAGACCGCACCCAATCGATTTAGTCACACTTATTCTTATCATAAAGAACCTCAAACCAACAAACTCTTGTGGTTCCGATGGGATACAACTTCGCTTCCTAATTGACTCATTGCCAGTTACAGTATTTTTCATTTTAGTCATTGTTAATACATCCATTGTTACAGGCATTTATCCTAATCTCTGGAAGCATCCCTATATCATCCCCGTTTTTAAGAGTGGAGATACTAATAATGTTGAAAATTATAGGCCAATCTCTCTTCTCAGCATTCTGTCTAAAATACTTGAGAAGGTAGTTGCCACCCAGTTAATAAATTTCCTTGAATCAAATTGTCTATTATGTGAAGAACAACACGGTTTTCGGCCTAAACTTTCGACCGAGACGGCCCTACTTAAAATTACTGATAAAATTTATAGTAATATTGAAAATAAGAAAATATCACTTTTATTATTGTTAGATTTGTCTAAAGCATTTGACAGTGTACACCATCAAATTCTAATGAGAAAACTTTCCAAAGTTTATGTTGACTCATTTTGGTTCGAAAATTATCTGAAAGATCGAATTCAATCAGTTCGAATGGGCTCGACTCTCTCTTCTTCTTTAGATATCAGTTTTGGCGTTCCTCAGGGTTCAATTTTGGGTCCTCTGCTTTTCCTAATATATGTTAATGATTTACCTCAATTTATAAGAGATTGCCTACTTGTTATGTATGCTGATGACACCCAGATTATGCTTACTGGTGACATTGATAGAATTCCTGAAATCTTAAAAAAGGCTGAAGATATATTAAACTGTGCCAAAAGTTATTTTAACAGTAATGGTCTTTTACTGAACGAAAATAAAACTAAATTCGTTATTTTTGGATCAAATCAATACCTGTCCCGCATTCCTGAGAACATCAGTATAAATTTCAACAATGTTTCACTCTTCCCATCTAATAAGGTTAAAAATCTAGGAGTTATTATGGACAGTACCATGACATTTAATTTTCATAACGATGAACTACATAAAAAAGTGAACGGGACCCTTATATACTTGAACAGAGTCTATGAAAGATTCGAGCCTGATTGTAGGGTAATTGTAGTACAAACATTGATTTTAAGTATTCTCAACTACTGTCTGAGTGTTTGGGGTTCCACGACTAAGACCCAGATGTTACGAGTGAAAAGGCTCCAGAATTTTGCTGCAAGAGTTGCCATAGGGGGGGGGGGGTGCATAAATATGATCACGTGACTCCCCTCTTTGAGAGATTGGGTTGGCTAAGGATGGACATGAAGTTCATATATAATATCTGTCTTTTAGTTTTTAAAATAAATCATGGAATATTACCGGAATGGCTCTTCTCATTGCCAACAGTTAATCAAGTGCGTATCAATAACGTCAACACCAGATATCAGAATTCTTTTTACGTGCCCAGAACTTCCACTGATATTGGGGCAAGAGCCTTAAATGTAATGGGCCCGAGACTTTGGAACTCTTTACCCGCAAACTTAAGAAGCTGCCAAACATTACCCTCACTTAAATCTCATCTTTTAAATCACCTACTTAATAAGTGATTTTAGTCTCATTATTATCCTCCCATTGGGTAGACGAAGTGTACGTATGCTTATTTTAATGTGTAAATATTTTGATTTTGTGCTTTGCAAATTTCATTTGTTTTATTTTGACATTTTACATTGTAATTTGTAATTAGATTAATTATCATGTAATAGCCATTTTTGATGGAATAAAGTTTTTGACTTTGACTTTGACTTTGACTCTCTAAGTGACTAGTTCTTCGTTTAGAACCCGTGTGGCTACCAAATTTTACAACTGACAAGATTTGAGCATTTAGTTTGAAAGAGACTTAAGACTCTGAATGATAGCAAGAAGTGTGTCAAACTTCAAGCTGCATCGGAATTTTTTCTGTGCTTCACTGTAAAACGACGACCTTTGGGTATTCAGAATAGAGGAACAGAAATTTGCAGGAGCTTACTTACAAGAAAAGAATTTTGAAAAAGGTGATCCTGTTCTTGAAGGAGTTTGAAAGTGTGTTGAATTCTAACTAAGTGTATTATCTCCACGACAGTGATTCAAGATTTCATTCAAATAAGACTCAAAATCTGATGATGGACTCTTGAATTGATTTTTCTGATCTAACTGAAAGGACTGGAAAATCTTCGGATCTCGACCCCATATAGCACACTGAAGCAGTCTTGAAAGACAACGAGGAAGCTAAGACGAACCAAGAACGTGATGTTGATCAGTATTCAAAAGAAAAGCTAGTGAAACATCTCCAAGATGTGTTGGAGGACCTTGAGTTCGAAACTAATCTCATAGAGTCGCTGCTCTGATCAAACCCCAAAATACTGCAGGCTGTGTGAGGTGCACAAGGCTTCCTCCCTTGATATTGATGGCATGATAGATACTCTATTGTTTCAGCAATTCTTTAATTTGATGAATTGTTCTGCTCTACTATTTGCTGTTGTTGTAACCCCTGGCAAAATGTTTTGTATAACTCTGTATAATGTCGAACCAAACAACATTTATATTCAGAGTACAAAAAGATGATATTTAGAAATTGTCAACTGATAAAATGGTAAATGTTAAATACATTCATAGTTTTAAGGGCACATGGGATCAGTTAGTGAGTAAAAAACATGTGATCAGTTAGTGAGTAAAAATGACTCGAGCAAATAGTTACAAGAATACGGCTTTTTCCTGAGAGCAGGCATAAATTAGGAAAATAAATCCATGCATACATACACATACAGATCTGCATAGAATTAAACAAGGAATTTCAGTCAGTATTTACAGCAGAGCCCACCCCCTCAGATTGCAGAGATAGGAGATATGGGCTGATACTAGAGAATATCTTCTTTTCAGCCACAGAGGTATGCAAAGCGCTGATGGAGTTAGATGCCATTAAACTACAGGTCATGAGGATACATCCCCTTATGTACTTATCCATCCATATACCAAAGCCATATTCTCCCTTATAAGGGAGGTGGCTGAGTCACAGAAAATACCCTGACTCTCTGCGACTCTGAGGCGGCAGGTCGAGGGTTCGCGCCCCGTCACGGACTGAGGTTAGTAAGGGCATACACTCAGGGTAACGATTACATCTGCCAAAACAAGTCCTTCGTAAGAAGGCAACCGTCCTAGCCCTTAGTAGAAAAGGGAGTTCGTGACGCAAAACCTAATCCAATCCAATCTTTGGGAAAAGAAAATACAGAGGAGAGGATTCTCAGTCCCCTGGCTCCATCTCATTTAGTCGACTTTTACGACATACAGGGGAACACGGAGGAAGTATTCTTACCCCCAATATCGCGGCACTATGCATCATATTTGAAAAGTTGCTGAAATCTGGGGAAAATCCAAAATGCTGGAAACAAGCGAACATAATACTTATCTTTAAAAAGGGAGGGATTCAGCTTTAAATGATAGACCATTTTCCTTGACCAGCATAGCTTGCAAAGTTATGAAGAAACTACTAAGAAAACGCATCTCTCTTCACTTGGAAGTCTTCAACATTTTATCAGTGAGACAAAATGGCTTCGGAGGAGGTAGATCAACAGTAACAAACTTATTAGAATTTTATGATGAGGTAAGCCGAATCTTATAGGAAAAAGAGGGCTGGTCAGATTGCATAATCCTAGACTTCCAGAAGGCATTTAATACAGTCCCACAAAGAAAACTTATTAAGAAGCTGCAAACAATGGCTAGAATAGGTGGAAATGTCTTGGAATAGATAAAATCTTACTTAGAAGGAAGGGAACAGAGGTTTAGAGTAAGACACTCAGTGCCAGAATAGAAAAGGGTTAGTATTGGAGTTCCACAGGATTCAGTTTTAGGGCCACCTTTGTTCCATGTATATGTAAGTCACATACTAGAGCCTGTAAGTTCTTTCATGAATATGCTTGCAGATGATGCAAAGATTGTGAAGAAAGAAAGAGACGAGAACAGTAGTAGAGATCTTCAGAAAGACCTAAATAGTCTGCATGAGTGGACAGAATGTGGCTTATGAAATTCAGTTCTTCTAAATGTAAGGCAATGAGAATGGGTACAAGTGCAAGAAGGCCCAAGCTTGAATACTCAATAGCAGGAGCAAAACTTCAAGAGAAAGAGAATGAGAGAGACCTAGGAGTAAACATACTGGCTGATTTGTCTCCGGAAATGCATATGAATGGCACACTAAGGGCAGCATATGCTTTCTTATCAAATGTAAGTGTAGCCTTCAGGAACATGGACAAGGAGATGTTCAGAAATATTTATACATATGTGAGGCCAAAGCTCGAATATGCAGCCTCCTTTTGGAATCCACACCTGGAAAAACACATAGTTAAACTGAAAAAAAAATCAAAGACATGCCACTAAAATGGTGCCAAAAATAAACAATCTCAATTATGAGGAGAGGTTAGGGAATTAGACTTACCATCACTCGAAGATATAAGAATGAGAGGGGATATGGTGACAGTTTTTAAATTCCTTCATGATTATGACAGAGTGGATAGGGATGGATATTTTGATATGGCTGGCAGTAGAACTAGAGATCATAGTTTGAAGCTTTGTAAGAAAACTTCTTTGCAGGATGTAAGGAAGTACTTTTTTTTTTAGTGTAAGAGTAGTTGATGATTGGATTTCACTAGGTGAGGAGGTACTTAATGCTAACTCAATCCATAGTTTTAAGAACAAGTATGATAAGTATCACTAAGAACTAAAATAGAACCGACCAGGAGACGAGAAGTTACAAGCATTGGACTCTTTCCCGTTAGCACAATAAGGATATTACACTCTGCGGGATGTAAGGAAGTACTTTTTTTTTTTTTAGTGTAAGAGTAGTTGATGGTTGAAATTCGCTAAGCTAGGGGGTAGTTAATGCTAACTCAATCCATAGTATTAAGAACAAGTATGATAAGTATCACTAAGTACAAAATTGGAACAGATCAGGAGACTGGGAGATACGAGCATGGGACTATTTCCCGTAAGAACAATATGGTAAATGAAATTAGGTAATTACAATTAGATAATTACTCACATATAGTAGTTTTAAGTGTAAGAGTAGTTATTATTGGAATTTACTAAGCTAGGAGGTAGTTGATGCTAACTCATTCTATGATTTTAAGGCCAAGTATGATAAGTATCATCAAGTACAAAAATGGAACCAACTAAAAGACGGAAAGTTACGAGTATAAAACTCCTTCCCATTAGCACAATTAAGGTAATGAGAATGGGTACAAGTGCAAGAAGGCCCAAGTTTGACTACTCGGTGGCTGGAGTACAATTTCAAGAGACAGAAAATGAGAGAGATCAAGGAGTTAACATACTGGCAGATTTGTCTCCAGAAATACATATAAATGGCATAGTAAGGGCAGCATATGCCCTTGGGCAGCATATTGCCCATATGACTATTTCCCGTAAGAACAATATGGTAAATGAAATTAGGTAATTACAATTAGGTAATTACTCACATATAGTAGTTTTAAGTGTAAGAGTAGTTATTATTGGAATTTACTAAGCTAGGAGGTAGTTGATGCTAACTCATTCTATGATTTTAAGGCCAAGTATGATAAGTATCATCAAGTACAAAAATGGAACCAACTAAAAGACGGAAAGTTACGAGTATAAAACTCCTTCCCATTAGCACAATTAAGGTAATGAGAATGGGTACAAGTGCAAGAAGGCCCAAGTTTGACTACTCGGTGGCTGGAGTACAATTTCAAGAGACAGAAAATGAGAGAGATCAAGGAGTTAACATACTGGCAGATTTGTCTCCAGAAATACATATAAATGGCATAGTAAGGGCAGCATATGCCTTCTTATCAAATGTAAGGGTAGCCTTCAGGCACATGGACAATGAAATGTTCAGAAATATTTATGTAACCTATGTGAGGCCAAAACTTAAATATGCAGCCCCCTTTTGGAATCCGCACTTGAAAAAGCACATAGCTAAGCTTGGAAAAGTTCAAAGACATGCCACGAAACTGGTACCAGAAATACTCAATCTCAGTTATGATGAGAGGCTGAGGGAATTAGACTTACCATCACTCGAAGCTAGAAGATTAGGGGGATATGGTGACAGTCTGTAAATTCCTTCATGGTCAAAGACATGCCACGAAACTGGTGCCAAAAATATGCAATCTCAGTTTTGATGAGAGGCTGAGGAAATTAGATTTACCATCACTCGAAGTTAAAAGAATGAGGGGGGATATGGTGACAGTTTTTAAATTCCTTCACTGTTATAAAAGAGTGGATAGGGATGATTATTTTGATATGGCTGGTACTAGAACTAGAGGTCATAGTTTGAAGCTTCGTAGGAAAACATCTTTTCAGGATGTTAGGAAGCACTTTTTTTGTTAATGTAAGAGTAGTTGATAATTGGAATTCGCTAAGCGAGAAGGTAGTTAATGCTAATCCAATCCGCAGTTTTAAGGACAAGTATGATAAGCATCACAAAGTACAAAATGGAACCGACCAGGAGACGGAAAGTTACGAGCTTAGGTCTCTTTCCAGTAAGCACAATTAGGTGACTTTCCAGTAAGCACCATTAGGTGATTACAATTAGGTAATTTTCACACACACACACACACACACACACACACACACACACACACACACACACACACACACACACACACACACTATAGCTGGTAAGTCAGTAGAATTAAAAGATAGGATTCACAACAGTAAGGCAGATATAGTAGCAATTACAGAGACTAAGTTGAGTGAGGACATAAACAGTGTCACAGTTTTTCCTAAGGGCTTCAGAATACTAAGGGTTGAAAGATCTGAGAGGACTGGTGGAGGGATAGCACTGCTCATAAGTGAAAGGATTCAAGTTGAAGAAATAAACTTGGCTATAGAAAGTGAGTTCAAGGAATTTCTTGTTGCTCGCATAAATACTGGGTCAGAGAGCATTATAATAACTGTTGTATACAACCCACCAAGGAGCCAAAATAGGCTTGAAGTTTATGATGAAAGTCATATAGGTACTATTGAAGTCATAAACTCAGTTGTTAACATGGCACGGGAAAAAAAATGTAGGATTTTAATTATGGGAGACTTTAATCATAAAGAGATAGATTGGATAAATCTTGACCCACACAGTGGTGAGGACTCATTCAGGGCAAGATTCCTAGATTGCATACAAGGGAATTTCCTACACCAACATGTAATGGAACTAACAAGGGCCAGGGGTGGGGATGAGCATCACTACTTGATCTAGTGTTCACAGATAATGTGTTGGATATTGAAAAAATTGAGTATGAACCACCAATTGGAAAGAGTGACCACTGTGTGTTGTTGATGGAGTATATCATTGAGGATATTCTTCCTGAGAGTAGAGGCACTGAGGACATGAGGAGGAACTATCCGAAAGGAGATTACATCAAAATGAATGAGCTTTTTGCAGTTATTGACTGGAGAACCTTATTTTACAACAAATCTGTACAAGAAATGTATGACATCTTTTGTGAGAAATATGGGAAGATAGTAGATTGCTGCATACCTGTCACCAAAGTAGGTGTAATTCATGCCAGAGAGAAATGGTTCGATAATGGGTGTAAAAGAGCTAAGGAGTGGAGAGACAAATGCTGGAAAAGGAATAGGAGGAGAAAAAACATAAATGCCTGGCAAACCTACAAAAGAGTAAGAAATGACTACCTAAGTAAAAGGAGAGAGGCAGAGAGAGACTATGAGAGGGACATCACCAGGAAGGCTAAAGAAAATCCCAAGCTTTTCCACAGCTTTATCAGAGGAAAACTGAAGGTAAAAGAACAGGTTTTAAGGCTAAAGAGAGCGGATGGAAGCATCACTGAGACGGATGAAGAGATCTGCAAAGAATTGAACAAGGAGTTTCAGTCAGTATTTACAGTAGAAAATACCCCACCCCCTCAGATTGCAGTGATAGAAGCTCAAGGGCCGGTATTAGAGAACATCAATCTTACAGCCACAGAGGTATGCAAAGCGCTGATGGATTTAGATGTTCATAAAGCTACAGGTCCTGATGACATATCCCCTCATGTGCTTAAAAAATGCGCAAACACAATATCAGTGGCACTAAGTATCATATTTAAGGAGTCACCTGAGTCGGGGTAGATTCCAAGATGCTGGAAACAAGCAAATGTGATACCTATCTTCAAAAAGGGAAGGAGGGATACGGCTCTGAACTATAGACCAGTTTCCTTGACCAGCATAGTTTGCAAAGTTATGGAGAAACTACTGAGGAAACATATCTCTCTTCACTTGGAATCCTTCAACTTTTTGTCAGTGAGGCAACATGGCTTCAGAGAAGGTAGATCAACAGTAACAAACTTATTAGAATTTTATGATGAGGTAAGCCAAATCTTACAGGAAAGAGAGGGCTGGGCAGATTGCATATTCCTAGACTTCCAGAAAGCGTTTGACACTGTTCCACATGGGAGACTTATTAGGAAGATACAAAAAATGGCTAGAATAGGTGGAAATGTTTTGGAATGGATAAAAACTTACTTAGAAGGAAGGGAACAGAGGGTTAGAGTAAGACACTCAGTGTCTGAATGGAGAAGAGTTAGTATTGGAGTTCCACAGGGTTCAGTTTTAGGGCCACTTTTGATCCTTGTATATGTAAATGACCTACCAGAGTCTGTAAATTCATTCATGAATATGTTTGCAGATGATGCAAAGATTGTGAAGAAAGAAAAAAACGAGAACAATGGTAGAGAACTTCAGGATGATCTAAATAATCTGCATGAGTGGTCAGAAAAGTGGCTAATGAAATTCAATACTTCAAAATGTAAGGTAATGAGAATGGGTACAAGTGCAAGAAGGCTCAAGCTTGACTACTCGTTGGCTGGAGTACAACTTCAAGAGACAGAAAATGAGAGAGATCTAGGAGTAAACATACTGGCAGATTTGTCTCCAGAAATACATATAAATGGCATAGTAAGGGCAGCATATGCATTCTTATCAAATGTAAGGGTAGCCTTCAGGCACATGGACAAGGAAATGCTCAGAAATATTTATGTAACCTATATGAGGCCAAAACTCGAATATGCAGCCCCCTTTTGGAATCCGCACTTGAAAAAGCACATAGCTAAGCTTGAAAAAGTTCAAAGACATGCCACGAAACTGGTGCCAGAAATACGCAATCTCAGTTATGATGAGAGGCTGAGGGAATTAGACTTACCATCACTCGAAGCTAGAAGAGTAAGGGGGGATATGGTGACAGTCTTTAAATTCCTTCATGGTTATGATAGAGTGGATAGGGATGGATATTTTGATATGGCTGGCTCTAGAACTAGAGGTCATAGTTTGAAGCTTCGTAAGAAAACTTGTTTGCAGGATGTAAGGAAATACTTTTTCAGTGTAAGAGTAGTTGATAATTGGAATTGGCTAAGCGAGGAGGTAGTTAATGGTATCTCAATCCATAGTTTTAAGGACAGGTATGATAAGTATGACTAAGTATAAAATGGAACCGATCAGGAGACGGGAAGATACGAGTTTTGGGCTCTTTCCCGTAAGCACAATTAGGTAATCACAGATGGAGAAGAGTTAGTAGTGGAGTTCCACAGGGTTCAGTTTTAGGGCCACTTTTGTTCCTTGTATATGTAAATGACCTACCAGAGTCTGTAAATTCATTCATGAATATGTTTGCAGATGATGCAAAGATTGTGAAGAAAGTGTAAGAGTAGTTATTATTGGAATTTACTAAGCTAGGAGGTAGTTGATGCTAACTCATTCTATGATTTTAAGGCCAAGTATGATAAGTATCATCAAGTACAAAAATGGAACCAACTAAAAGACGGAAAGTTACGAGTATAAAACTCCTTCCCATTAGCACAATTAAGGTAATGAGAATGGGTACAAGTGCAAGAAGGCCCAAGTTTGACTACTCGGTGGCTGGAGTACAATTTCAAGAGACAGAAAATGAGAGAGATCAAGGAGTTAACATACTGGCAGATTTGTCTCCAGAAATACATATAAATGGCATAGTAAGGGCAGCATATGCCTTCTTATCAAATGTAAGGGTAGCCTTCAGGCACATGGACAATGAAATGTTCAGAAATATTTATGTAACCTATGTGAGGCCAAAACTTAAATATGAAGCCCCCTTTTGGAATCTGCACTTGAAAAAGCACATAGCTAAGCTTGGAAAAGTTCAAAGACATGCCACGAAACTGGTACCAGAAATACTCAATCTCAGTTATGATGAGAGGCTGAGGGAATTAGACTTACCATCACTCGAAGCTAGAAGATTAGGGGGATATGGTGACAGTCTGTAAATTCCTTCATGGTCAAAGACATGCCACGAAACTGGTGCCAAAAATATGCAATCTCAGTTTTGATGAGAGGCTGAGGAAATTAGATTTACCATCACTCGAAGTTAAAAGAATGAGGGGGGATATGGTGACAGTTTTTAAATTCCTTCACTGTTATAAAAGAGTGGATAGGGATGATTATTTTGATATGGCTGCTACTAGAACTAGAGGTCATAGTTTGAAGCTTCGTAGGAAAACATCTTTTCAAGATGTTAGGAAGCACTTTTTTTGTTAATGTAAGAGTAGTTGATAATTGGAATTCGCTAAGCGAGAAGGTAGTTAATGCTAACCCAATCCGCAGTTTTAAGGACAAGTATGATAAGCATCACAAAGTATAAAATGGAACCGACCAGGAGACGGAAAGTTACGAGCTTAGGTCTCTTTCCAGTAAGCACAATTAGGTGACTTTCCAGTAAGCACCATTAGGTGATTACAATTAGGTAATTTTACACACACACACACACACACACACACACACACACACACACACACACCACACACACACACACACACACACACACACACACACACACACAGATTGTTATACACAAATGCTGATGGATTAGCTGGTAAGTCAGTAGAATTAAAAGATAGGATTCACAACAGTAAGGCAGATATAGTAGCAATTACAGAGACTAAGTTGAGTGAGGACATAAACAGTGTCACAGTTTTTCCTAAGGGCTTCAGAATACTAAGGGTTGAAAGATCTGAGAGGACTGGTGGAGGGATAGCACTGCTCATAAGTGAAAGGATTCAAGTTGAAGAAATAAACTTGGCTATAGAAAGTGAGTTCAAGGAATTTCTTGTTGCTCGCATAAATACTGGGTCAGAGAGCATTATAATAACTGTTGTATACAACCCACCAAGGAACCAAAATAGGCTTGAAGTTTATGAGGAAAGTCATATAGGTACTACTGAAGTCATAAACTCAGTTGTTAACATGGCACGGGAAAAAAAATGTAGGATTTTAATTATGGGAGACTTTAATCATAAAGAGATAGATTGGATAATTCTTGACCCACACAGTGGTGAGGACTCATTCGGGGCAAGATTCCTAGATTGCATACAAGGGAATTTCCTACACCAACATGTAATGGAACCAACAAGGGCCAGGGGTGGGGATGAGCATCACTACTTGATCTAGTGTTCACAGATAATGTGTTGGATATTGAAAAAATTGAGTATGAACCACCAATTGGAAAGAGTGACCACTGTGTGTTGTTGATGGAGTATATCATTGAGAATATTCTTCCTGAGAGTAGAGGCACTGAGGACATGAGGAGGAACTATCCGAAAGGAGATTACATCAAAATGAATGAGCTTTTTGCAGTTATTGACTGGAGAACCTTATTTTACAACAAATCTGTACAAGAAATGTATGACATCTTTTGTGAGAAATATGGGAAGATAGTAGATTGCTGCATACCTGTCACCAAAGTAGGTGTAATTCATGCCAGAGAGAAATGGTTCGATAATGGGTGTAAAAGAGCTAAGGAGTGGAGAGACAAATGCTGGAAAAGGAATAGGAGGAGAAAAAACATAAATGCCTGGCAAACCTACAAAAGAGTAAGAAATGACTACCTAAGTAAAAGGAGAGAGGCAGAGAGAGACTATGAGAGGGACATCACCAGGAAGGCTAAAGAAAATCCCAAGCTTTTCCACAGTTTTATCAGAGAAAAACTGAAGGTAAAAGAACAGGTTTTAAGGCTAAAGAGAGCGGATGGAAGCATCACTGAGACGGATGAAGAGATCTGCAAAGAATTGAACAAGGAGTTTCAGTCAGTATTTACAGTAGAAAATACCCCACCCCCTCAGATTGCATGATAGAAGCTCAAGGGCCGGTATTAGAGAACATCAACCTTACAGCCACAGAGGTATGCAAAGCGCTGATGGATTTAGATGTTCATAAAGCTACAGGTCCTGATGACATATCCCCTCATGTGCTTAAAAAATGCGCAAACACAATATCAGTGGCACTAAGTATCATATTTAAGGAGTCACCTGAGTCGGGGGAGATTCCAAGATGCTGGAAACAAGCAAATGTGATACCTATCTTCAAAAAGGGAAGGAGGGATACGGCTCTGAACTATAGACCAGTTTCCTTGACCAGCATAGTTTGCAAAGTTATGGAGAAACTACTGAGGAAACATATCTCTCTTCACTTGGAATCCTTCAACTTTTTGTCAGTGAGGCAACATGGCTTCAGAGAAGGTAGATCAACAGTAACAAACTTATTAGAATTTTATGATGAGGTAAGCCAAATCTTACAGGAAAGAGAGGGCTGGGCAGATTGCATATTCCTAGACTTCCAGAAAGCGTTTGACACTGTTCCACATGGGAGACTTATTAGGAAGATACAAAAAATGGCTAGAATAGGTGGAAATGTTTTGGAATGGATAAAAACTTACTTAGAAGGAAGGGAACAGAGGGTTAGAGTAAGACACTCAGTGTCTGAATGGAGAAGAGTTAGTATTGGAGTTCCACAGGGTTCAGTTTTAGGGCCACTTTTGATCCTTGTATATGTAAATGACCTACCAGAGTCTGTAAATTCATTCATGAATATGTTTGCAGATGATGCAAAGATTGTGAAGAAAGTAAGAAACAAGAAGAATGGTAGAGAACTTCAGGAAAATCTAAAAAGTCTGCATGAGTGGTCAGAAAAGTGGCTAATGAAATTCAATACTTCAAAATGTAAGGTAATGAGAATGGGTACAAGTGCAAGAAGGCTCAAGCTTGATTACTCGGTGGCTGGAGTACAACTTCAAGAGACAGAAAATGAGAGAGATCTAGGAGTAAACATACTAGCAGATTTGTCTCCTGAAATACATATAAATGGCATAGTAAGGGCAGCATATGCATTCTTATCAAATGTAAGGGTAGCCTTCAGGCACATGGACAAGGAAATGTTCAGAAATATTTATGTAACCTATGTGAGGCCAAAACTCGAATATGCAGCCCCCTTTTGGAATTCGCACTTGAAAAAGCACATAGCTAAGCTTGAAAAAGTTCAAAGACATGCCACGAAACTGGTGCCAGAAATACGCAATCTCAGTTATGATGAGAAGCTGAGGGAATTAGAGTTACCATCACTCGAAGCTAGAAGAGTAAGGGGGGATATGGTGACAGTCTTTAAATTCCTTCATGGTTATGATAGAGTGGATAGGGATGGATATTTTGATATGGCTGGCTCTAGAACTAGAGGTCATAGTTTGAAGCTTCGTAAGAAAACTTGTTTACAGGATGTAAGGAAATACTTTTTCAGTGTAAGAGTAGTTGATAATTGGAATTGGCTAAGCGAGGAGGTAGTTAATGCTATCTGAATCCATAGTTTTAAGGACAGGTATGATAAGTATGACTAAGTATGAAATGGAACCGATCAGGAGACGGGAAGATACGAGTTTTGGGCTCTTTCCAGTAAACACAATTAGGTAATCACAGATGGAGAAGAGTTAGTAGTGGAGTTCCACAGGGTTCAGTTTTAGGGCCACTTTTGTTCCTTGTAAATGTAAATGACCTACCAGAGTCTGTAAATTCGTTCATGAATATGTTTGCAGATGATGCAAAGATTGTGAAGAAAGTAAAAAACGAGAACAATGGTAGAGAACTTCAGAAGGATCTAAATAATCTGCATGAGTGGTCAGAAAAGTGGCTAATGAAATTCAATACTTCAAAATGTAAGGTAATGAGAATGGGTACAAGTGCAAGAAGGCTCAAGCTTGATTACTCGGTGGCTGGAGTACAACTTCAAGAGACAGAAAATGAGAGAGATCTAGGAGTAAACATACTGGCAGATTTGTCTCCTGAAATACATATAAATGGCATAGTAAGGGCAGCATATGCATTCTTATCAAATGTAAGGGTAGCCTTCAGGCACATGGACAAGGAAATGTTCAGAAATATTTATGTAACCTATGTGAGGCCAAAACTCGAATATGCAGCCCCCTTTTGGAATCCGCACTTGAAAAAGCACATAGCTAAGCTTGAAAAAGTTCAAAGACATGCCACGAAACTGGTGCCAGAAATACGCAATCTCAGTTATGATGAGAAGCTGAGGGAATTAGAGTTACCATCACTCGAAGCTAGAAGAGTAAGGGGGGATATGGTGACAGTCTTTAAATTCCTTCATGGTTATGATAGAGTGGATAGGGATGGATATTTTGATATGGCTGGCTCTAGAACTAGAGGTCATAGTTTGAAGCTTCGTAAGAAAACTTGTTTGCAGGATGTAAGGAAATACTTTTTCAGTGTAAGAGTAGTTGATAATTGGAATTGGCTAAGCGAGGAGGTAGTTAATGCTATCTGAATCCATAGTTTTAAGGACAGGTATGATAAGTATGACTAAGTATAAAATGGAACCGATCAGGAGACGGGAAGATACGAGTTTTGGGCTCTTTCCCATAAACACAATTAGGTAATCACAGATGGAGAAGAGTTAGTAGTGGAGTTCCACAGGGTTCAGTTTTAGGGCCACTTTTGTTCCTTGTATATGTAAATGACCTACCAGAGTCTGTAAATTCATTCATGAATATGTTTGCAGATGATGCAAAGATTGTGAAGAAAGTAAAAAACGAGAACAATGGTAGAGAACTTCAGAAGGATCTAAATAATCTGCATGAGTGGTCAGAAAAGTGGCTAATGAAATTCAATACTTCAAAATGTAAGGTAATGAGAATGGGTACAAGTGCAAGAAGGCTCAAGCTTGATTACTCGGTGGCTGGAGTACAACTTCAAGAGACAGAAAATGAGAGAGATCTAGGAGTAAACATACTGGCAGATTTGTCTCCTGAAATACATATAAATGGCATAGTAAGGGCAGCATATGCATTCTTATCAAATGTAAGGGTAGCCTTCAGGCACATGGACAAGGAAATGTTCAGAAATATTTATGTAACCTATGTGAGGCCAAAACTCGAATATGCAGCCCCCTTTTGGAATCCGCACTTGAAAAAGCACATAGCTAAGCTTGAAAAAGTTCAAAGACATGCCACGAAACTGGTGCCAGAAATACGCAATCTCAGTTATGATGAGAAGCTGAGGGAAATAGAGTTACCATCACTCGAAGCTAGAAGAGTAAGGGGGGATATGGTGACAGTCTTTAAATTCCTTCATGGTTATGATAGAGTGGATAGGGATGGATATTTTGATATGGCTGGCTCTAGAACTAGAGGTCATAGTTTGAAGCTTCGTAAGAAAACTTGTTTGCAGGATGTAAGGAAATACTTTTTCAGTGTAAGAGTAGTTGATAATTGGAATTGGCTAAGCGAGGAGGTAGTTAATGGTATCTCAATCCATAGTTTTAAGGACAGGTATGATAAGTATGACTAAGTATAAAATGGAACCGATCAGGAGACGGGAAGATACGAGTTTTGGGCTCTTTCCCGTAAACACAATTAGGTAATCACAGATGGAGAAGAGTTAGTAGTGGAGTTCCACAGGGTTCAGTTTTAGGGCCACTTTTGTTCCTTGTATATGTAAATGACCTACCAGAGTCTGTAAATTCATTCATGAATATGTTTGCAGATGATGCAAAGATTGTGAAGAAAGTAAAAAACGAGAACAATGGTAGAGAACTTCAGAAGGATCTAAATAATCTGCATGAGTGGTCAGAAAAGTGGCTAATGAAATTCATTACTTCAAAATGTAAGGTAATGAGAATGGGTACAAGTGCAAGAAGGCTCAAGCTTGATTACTCGGTGGCTGGAGTACAACTTCAAGAGACAGAAAATGAGAGAGATCTAGGAGTAAACATACTGGCAGATTTGTCTCCAGAAATACATATAAATGGCATAGTAAGGGCAGCATATGCATTCTTATCAAATGTAAGGGTAGCCTTCAGGCACATGGACAAGGAAATGTTCAGAAATATTTATGTAACCTATGTGAGGCCAAAACTCGAATATGCAGCCCCCTTTTGGAATCCGCACTTGAAAAAGCACATAGCTAAGCTTGAAAAAGTTCAAAGACATGCCACGAAACTGGTGCCAGAAATACGCAATCTCAGTTATGATGAGAAGCTGAGGGAAGTAGAGTTACCATCACTCGAAGCTAGAAGAGTAAGGGGGGATATGGTGACAGTCTTTAAATTCCTTCATGGTTATGATAGAGTGGATAGGGATGGATATTTTGATATGGCTGGCTCTAGAACTAGAGGTCATAGTTTGAAGCTTCGTAAGAAAACTTGTTTGCAGGATGTAAGGAAATACTTTTTCAGTGTAAGAGTAGTTGATAATTGGAATTGGCTAAGCGAGGAGGTAGTTAATGCTATCTGAATCCATAGTTTTAAGGACAGGTATGATAAGTATGACTAAGTATAAAATGGAACCGATCAGGAGACGGGAAGATACGAGTTTTGTGCTCTTTCCCATAAACACAATTAGGTAATCACAGATGGAGAAGAGTTAGTAGTGGAGTTCCACAGGGTTCAGTTTTAGGGCCACTTTTGTTCCTTGTATATGTAAATGACCTACCAGAGTCTGTAAATTCATTCATGAATATGTTTGCAGATGATGCAAAGATTGTGAAGAAAGTAAAAAACGAGAACAATGGTAGAGAACTTCAGAAGGATCTAAATAATCTGCATGAGTGGTCAGAAAAGTGGCTAATGAAATTCAATGCTTCAAAATGTAAGGTAATGAGAATGGGTACAAGTGCAAGAAGGCTCAAGCTTGATTACTCGGTGGCTGGAGTACAACTTCAAGAGACAGAAAATGAGAGAGATCTAGGAGTAAACATACTGGCAGATTTGTCTCCTGAAATACATATAAATGGCATAGTAAGGGCAGCATATGCATTCTTATCAAATGTAAGGGTAGCCTTCAGGCACATGGACAAGGAAATGTTCAGAAATATTTATGTAACCTATGTGAGGCCAAAACTCGAATATGCAGCCCCCTTTTGGAATCCGCACTTGAAAAAGCACATAGCTAAGCTTGAAAAAGTTCAAAGACATGCCACGAAACTGGTGCCAGAAATACGCAATCTCAGTTATGATGAGAAGCTGAGGGAATTAGAGTTACCATCACTCGAAGCTAGAAGAGTAAGGGGGGATATGGTGACAGTCTTTAAATTCCTTCATGGTTATGATAGAGTGGATAGGGATGGATATTTTGATATGGCTGGCTCTAGAACTAGAGGTCATAGTTTGAAGCTTCGTAAGAAAACTTGTTTGCAGGATGTAAGGAAATACTTTTTCAGTGTAAGAGTAGTTGATAATTGGAATTGGCTAAGCGAGGAGGTAGTTAATGGTATTTCAATCCATAGTTTTAAGGACAGGTATGATAAGTATGACTAAGTATAAAATGGAACCGATCAGGAGACGGGAAGATACGAGTTTTGGGCTCTTTCCCGTAAACACAATTAGGTAATCACAGATGGAGAAGAGTTAGTAGTGGAGTTCCACAGGGTTCAGTTTTAGGGCCACTTTTGTTCCTTGTATATGTAAATGACCTACCAGAGTCTGTAAATTCATTCATGAATATGTTTGCAGATGATGCAAAGATTGTGAAGAAAGTAAAAAACGAGAACAATGGTAGAGAACTTCAGAAGGATCTAAATAATCTGCATGAGTGGTCAGAAAAGTGGCTAATGAAATTCAATACTTCAAAATGTAAGGTAATGAGAATGGGTACAAGTGCAAGAAGGCTCAAGCTTGATTACTCGGTGGCTGGAGTACAACTTCAAGAGACAGAAAATGAGAGAGATCTAGGAGTAAACATACTGGCAGATTTGTCTCCAGAAATACATATAAATGGCATAGTAAGGGCAGCATATGCATTCTTATCAAATGTAAGGGTAGCCTTCAGGCACATGGACAAGGAAATGTTCAGAAATATTTATGTAACCTATGTGAGGCCAAAACTCGAATATGCAGTCCCCTTTTGGAATCCGCACTTGAAAAAGCACATAGCTAAGCTTGAACAAGTTCAAAGACATGCCACGAAACTGGTGCCAGAAATACGCAATCTCAGTTATGATGAGAGGCTGAGGGAATTAGACTTACCATCACTCGAAGCTAGAAGAGTAAGGGGGGATATGGTGACAGTCTTTAAATTCCTTCATGGTTATGATAGAGTGGATAGGGATGGATATTTTGATATGGCTGGCTCTAGAACTAGAGGTCATAGTTTGAAGCTTCGTAAGAAAACTTGTTTACAGGATGTAAGGAAATACTTTTTCAGTGTAAGAGTAGTTGATAATTGGAATTGGCTAAGCGAGGAGGTAGTTAATGCTATCTCAATCCATAGTTTTAAGGACAGGTATGATAAGTATGACTAAGTATAAAATGGAACCGATCAGGAGATGGGAAGATACGAGTTTTGGGCTCTTTCTCGTAAGCACAATTAGGTAATCACAGATGGAGAAGAGTTATTAGTGGAGTTCCACAGGGTTCAGTTTTAGGGCCACTTTTGTTCCTTGTATATGTAAATGACCTACCAGAGTCTGTAAATTCATTCATGAATATGTTTGCAGATGATGCAAAGATTGTGAAGAAAGTAAAAAACGAGAACAATGGTAGAGAACTTCAGGATGATCTAAATAATCTGCATGAGTGGTCAGAAAAGTGGCTAATGAAATTCAATACTTCAAAATGTAAGGTAATGAGAATGGGTACAAGTGCAAGAAGGCTCAAGCTTGACTACTCGGTGGCTGGAGTACAACTTCAAGAGACAGAAAATGAGAGAGATCTAGGAGTAAACATACTGGCAGATTTGTCTCCAGAAATACATATAAATGGCATAGTAAGGGCAGCATATGCATTCTTATCAAATGTAAGGGTAGCCTTCAGGCACATGGACAAGGAAATGCTCAGAAATATTTATGTAACCTATGTGAGGCCAAAACTCGAATATGCAGCCCCCTTTTGGAATCCGCACTTGAAAAAGCACATAGCTAAGCTTGAAAAAGTTCAAAGACATGCCACGAAACTGGTGCCAGAAATACGCAATCTCAGTTATGATGAGAGGCTGAGGGAATTAGACTTACCATCACTCGAAGCTAGAAGAGTAAGGGGGGATATGGTGACAGTCTTTAAATTCCTTCATGGTTATGATAGAGTGGATAGGGATGGATATTTTGATATGGCTGGCTCTAGAACTAGAGGTCATAGTTTGAAGCTTCGTAAGAAAACTTGTTTGCAGGATGTAAGGAAATACTTTTTCAGTGTAAGAGTAGTTGATAATTGGAAATGGCTAAGCGAGGAGGTAGTTAATGGTATCTCAATCCATAGTTTTAAGGACAGGTATGATAAGTATGACTAAGTATAAAATGAAACCGATCAGGAGACGGGAAGATACGAGTTTTGGGCTCTTTCCAGTAAGCACAATTAGGTAATCACAGATGGAGAAGAGTTAGTAGTGGAGTTCCACAGGGTTCAGTTTTAGGGCCACTTTTGTTCCTTGTATATGTAAATCACCTACCAGAGTCTGTAAATTCATTCATGAATATGTTTACAGATGATGCAAAGATTGTGAAGAAAGTAAAAAACGAGAACAATGGTAGAGAACTTCAGGAGGATCTAAATAATCTGCATGAGTGGTCAGAAAAGTGGCTAATGAAATTCAATGCTTCAAAATGTAAGGTAATGAGAATGGGTACAAGTGCAAGAAGGCTCAAGCTTGACTACTCGGTGGCTGGAGTACAACTTCAAGAGACAGAAAATGAGAGAGATCTAGGAGTAAACATACTGGCAGATTTGTCTCCAGAAATACATATAAATGGCATAGTAAGGGCAGCATATGCATTCTTATCAAATGTAAGGGTAGCCTTCAGGCACATGGATAAGGAAATGCTCAGAAATATTTATGTAACCTATGTGAGGCCAAAACTCGAATATGCAGCCCCCTTTTGGAATCCGCACTTGAAAAAGCACATAGCTAAGCTTGAACAAGTTCAAAGACATGCCACGAAACTGGTGCCAGAAATACGCAATCTCAGTTATGATGAGAGGCTGAGGGAATTAGACTTACCATCACTCGAAGCTAGAAGAGTAAGGGGGGATATGGTGACAGTCTTTAAATTCCTTCATGGTTATGATAGAGTGGATAGGGATGGATATTTTGATATGGCTGGCTCTAGAACTAGAGGTCATAGTTTGATGTTTCGTAAGAAAACTTGTTTGCAGGATGTAAGGAAATACTTTTTCAGTGTAAGAGTAGTTGATAATTGGAATTGGCTAAGCGAGGAGGTAGTTCATGGTATCTCAATCCATAGTTTTAAGGACAGGTATGATAAGTATGACTAAGTATAAAATGGAACCGATCAGGAGACGGGAAGATACGAGCTTTGGGCTCTTTCCCGTAAACACAATTAGGTAATCACAATTAGGTAATCACACACACACAAGGAAATGTTCAGAAATATATATGTAACCTATGTGAGGCCAAAACTCGAATATGCAGCCCCCTTTTGGAATCCGCACTTGAAAAAGCACATAGCTAAGCTTGAAAAAGTCCAAAGACATGCCACGAAACTGGTGCCAGAAATACGCAATCTCAGTTATGATGAGAGGCTGAGGGAATTAGACTTACCATCACTCGAAGCTAGAAGAGTAAGGGGGGATATGGTGACAGTCTTTAAATTCCTTCATGGTTATGATAGAGTGGATAGGGATGGATATTTTGATATGGCTGGCTCTAGAACTAGAGGTCATAGTTTGATGTTTCGTAAGAAAACTTCTTTGCAGAATGTAGGGAAATACTTTTTCAGTGTAAGAGTAGTTGATAACTGGAATTGGCTAAGCGAGGAGGTAGTTAATGCTATCTCAATGCATAGTTTTAAGGACAGGTATGATAAGTATGACTAAGTATAAATGGAACCGATCAGGAGACGGGAAGATACGAGCTTTGGGCTCTTTCCCGTAAACACAATTAGGTAATCACAATTAGGTAATCACACACACACACACACACACACACACACACACACACACACTATATATATATATATATATATATATATATATATATATATATATATATATATATATATATATATATATATATATATATATATATATATATATATATATATATATATATATATATATATATATATATATATATATATATATATATATATATATATATATATATATATATATATATATATATATATATATATATATATATATATATATATATATATAGTCTCCTGATCGGTTCCATTTTCTACTTAGTGATACTTATCATACTTGTCTTTAAAACTATGGATTGAGTTAGCATTAACTACCTCCTCACTTAGCGAATTCCAATTATCAACTACTCTTACACTAAAAAAGTACTTCCTTACATCCTGCAAACAAGTTTTCTTACGAAGCTTCAAACTATGATCCCCAGCTCTAGTGCCAGCCATATAAAAATATCCATCCCTCTCCACTCTATCATAACCATGAAGGAATTTAAAAACTGTCACTATCCCCACTCAATCTTCTAACTTTGAGTTATGGTAAGTCTAATTCCCTTAGCCTCTCACCATAGCTGAGATTGCGTATTTCTGGCACCAGTTTCGTGGCATGTCTTTGAACATTTTCCAGCTTAATTACCTTTTTCAAGTGCGGATTTCAAAAGGGGGCTGCATATTCAAGTTTTGGCCTCACATATATATTTCTGAACATTTCCTTGTTCATGTGTCTGAAGGCTACTCTTACATTTGAGAAGAAAACACATGCTGCCCTTACTATGCCATTTATATGCATTTCTGGAGACAAATCTGCCAGTATGGTTACTCTAGATCTCTCTCATTCTCTGGCTCTTGAAGTTGTACTCCAGCCACCGCAAAGTCAAGCTTGGGCCTTCTTACACTTGTACCCATTCTCATTACCTTACATTTTGAAGTATTGAATTTCATTAGCCACTTTTCTGACCACTCATGGAGACTATTTAGATCTTCTTGAAGTTCTCTATCATTGTTTCTTTTCTTACTTTCTTCACAATCTTTGCATCATTTGCAAACATATTCATGAATGAATTTACAGACTCTGGTAAGTCATTTACATATACAAGGAACAAAAGTGGCCCTATAACTGAACCCTGTGGAACTCCACTACTAAATCTTCTCCATTCAGACACTGAGATTCTTACTCTAACCCCCTGTTCCCTTCCCTCTAAGTAAGTTTTTATCCATTCCAAGACATTTCCACCTATTCTAGCCAATGCTTGCTGCTTCTTAATAAGACTCCCGTGTGGGACAGTGTCAAATGCTTTTTCTGGAAGTCTAGGAATAGGCAATCTGCCCAGCCCTTTCTTTCCTGTAAGATTCGACTTACCTCATCGTAAAATTCTAATAAGTTTGTTACTGTTGATCTACCTTCTCTTAAGCCGTGTTGTCTCACTGGCAAATAGTTGAAGGATTCCAAGGATAGAGAGATATGTTTCCTTAGCAGTTTCTCCATAGCTTTGCAAACTACGCTGGTCAAGGGAAATGGTCTATATTCTAGAGCCATATCCCTCCTTCCCTTTTTGAAGATAGGTATCACGTTCACTTGTTTTACTTCCCGCATATTGGAGTCTCCCTTGAGTCTAGCGAGTTTTTAAATATGATACTTAGTGCCACTGATATTGAGTTTGTACATTTTTTAAGTAACGAGGAGATATATCATCAGGACCTGTAGCTTTATGGACATCTAACTCCATCAGCGCTTTGCATACCTCTCTGGCTGATAGAATGATGTTCTCTAATACCGGCCCATGAGCTTCTATCTCTGCAATCTGAGGGAGTGGGGTATTTTCTACTGTATATACTGACTGAAACTCCTTGTTCAATTCTTTGCAGATCTCTTCATCCATCTCAGTGATTCTTCCATCCACTTTCTTAAACTTTACAACCTGTTCTTTTACCTTCAGTTTTCCTCTGATAAAGCTGTGTAAAAAGCTTGGGATTTTCTTTAGCCTTCCTGATGATGTCCCCTTCATAGTTTCTCTCTGTCTCTCTTCTTTTACTTAGTTAATCATTTCTTGCTCTTTTGTAGGTTTGCCAGGCATTTATGTTTTTTCTCCAACTATGCTTTTTCCAGCATTTGTCTCTCCACTCCTTAGCTCTTTTACACTCAATATCTAACTATTTCTCATTGGCATGAATTACACCTACTTTGGTGACAGGTATGCAGCAATCTGCTATCTTTCCATATTTCTCACAAAAGATGTTGTACATTTCTTGTATAGATTTGTCATAAAATAAGGTTCTCCAGTCAATAACTGCAAAAAGCTCATTCGTTTTGATGTAATCTCCTTTTGGATAGTTCCTCCTCATGTCCTCAGTGCCCATTGAATAATGGAAATAAAAGTTTATTATCATTATCATTATTATTATTATTTTACTTAGGTAATAATTTCTTACTCTTTTGTAGGTTTGCCAGGCATTTATGTTTTTTCTCCACCTATGCTTTTTCCAGCATTTGTCTCTCCACTCCTTAGCTCTTTTACACTTATTTCCTGACCAGCATAGTTTGCAAAGATGTAGAGAAACTTATAAGAAAACCTATATCTCTTCACTTAGAATCCTTCAACTTTTTGTTAGTGACACAATATGGCACCAGAGAAGCAAGATCAGCAGTAGCAAACTTATTAGAATACTATGATGAGGTAAGCAGGATCTTACAGGAGAGAGAGGGCTGGACGAATGCATATTCCTAGATTTCTGGAAGGCATTTGATATGATCCCACACTGGAAGCGTATTAAGATGCTGTAATGGCGAGAATATGTATAAATATCTTAGATTGGATAAAATCTTTCTTATAAGGAAGGGAACAGAGGGTTAGAGTAAGACACTCAGAATCTGAATGGAGGAAGGATAGTAGTAGGGCTCCACAAAGGTCAGTTTTAGATGCACGATTGTTCCTTGCAAACTGCAACATTAACACTCCAATGCGAGGCTCATGAACTTTGAATCTCCCGACTTTGATGTTCTCTGGCTAAAAATATATCTCTCCACAACACTATCTTCCTTTGCTTCTGCTACTGTTCTACAAACTCCATCGAGTTTGTATCTTTCTTTGAATATCTGTCCTTGTGCCATGAGTCCTTGCTATGTTGTCACTCACATGCCGAAGTTCTCTACATTGGAGACTTCAATGTACACCACAGTGAGTGGCTTCATTCCTCTCACACTGATGTGGGAGGAAGTGAGGCCCTTGCTTTCTCTATTACTCACGATCTGGAGCAAATTATTAAACATCCGTGTTCCTGATCATCACAAACATGCAGCAAACACTCTTGACCTATTTTTTTTACTTCTAATTCTTCAAACTACTCTTATTCTGTGCTTTCCCCTCTTGATAAATCTGACCACTCTATGATCTCAATCTCTTCCATTTTTGCTCCCCCTTCACCAGTCCCCCCTACTCAGCGCTGCCTTTGGCATTTTGAGCATACCCAACATGAAAATTTGCGTAACTTCCTCTTTGACTTCCCTTGGGATGACTACTGCTTTCGGTCCCGCAACCCTATTCAGGTAGCTCTAAAAGTTGCCAAGATCATGACCGCTGGAATGGAGGCGTACATGCCCTCTTCTACAAAAACTTTCTATCCCCCTAAAAACTTTGCTCCATGGCAATCCAGGCCAGGAATCGGGCACACCGATCTTACCAAGCCTTCCTTCCGATTTAACTCGCTCTGCTTTTATTGTAGCTAGGAATCGCTGTACTGCTAAGATTCGAAAGTCTAAGGCTTCCTTTATAAGAAGGAAAGTTGATGACCTTAACTCCTCTCCCACTGATAAATGCTTCTGGTCCTTAGCCAAAAACCTCTCCAATAACTTCTGCAACTCAAGCTTTCCCCCTCTCATTCATTCTGATGGTTCTATAGCTTGCTCTCCCACTGACAAAGCCACTTTCTTTGGCTCTCATTTTTCTGCCAACTCTTCTATGAACGATTCCAGCATAACTGTTCCTCAATCTTTACCCTTCTTTAACCCTATGCCCTACCTTACCTTTTCTTCACGCAAAGTTCATAAGGTCTTCGCTCGCTAAAGATGAACAAGGGATCTGGTCCCGATGGTATCCCAGCAAGGTTCCTTAAAGAGTTTGCAGATGAACTGGCTCCCGTGCTTTGCCGTCTTTTTTGCCTTATTCTGTCAAACAGTATCTATCCTTCATCTTGGAAGCATGCTCTAGTTCAACCTGTTCCTAAGAAGGATGACCGCTCTATTCCTTCAAACTACTGACCTATTGCCCTAACCTCCTCTATTGCTAAAGTTTTCGAAACTTTGCTCAATGCTCACTTCTTGAAACGCCTTGAATGTAACTCACTTATCTCCCATCACCAGTGCGGCTTCTGCAAGGCAAGATCCACTGGTGATCTCCTGTCCTATCTTACTCATGTATGGTCATCTTCTCTGAAGAACTATGGGGAATCCTTTGTCATAGCCCTTGATATCTCTAAGGCTTTTGACAGAGTCTGGCAGAAGGCTCTGTTGGCCAAACTCCCTGTCTATGGCTTTACCCCTTCTTTCTGTTCTCTAATTTCCAGTTTTCTTACTGACCGTTTTATATCTGTAGTTGTTGATAGCGCAACATCTAGCCCTTACTCTGTTACCAGTAGTGTTCCACAGGGCTCTGTTCTTTCACCTACTCTCTTCCTTCTCTTCATCAATGATCTTCTACAATCCCCATCTTCCTCTCTTCTTCATGCCTTTGCTGATGACTCTACCCTTCACTTTTCCTCTGCCTTCACTTCACAACCTTCATCTGCTACTCGTAATGAGTCTCATATCACTCTTTCTTTTACTCTCAACTCCGATTTGCAGAGAGTATCTGAGTGGGGCACTCAAAATTTAGTTAAATTCAATGCCTCCAAGACACAGTTTCTGGCTACCTCTTTATCTTCTTCTCCTCCTGATAACCCTATTGTCTTCGAAACTAATGAAATTTACCCTCTTAATTCTATCAACATATTAGGAATCCATATAGCCTCTAACTTGTCTTGGAGGAATCACATAATCCAAATTTCTAAATTTTCAACCAAAAAATTGGGGTTTTTGTTTCGTTTTCGTCATAACTTTTCCTCTTTACAATTACTTAAACCTTATAGAGGTCTTATCCATTCCTGCTTAGAATACTGCTCACACATCTGGGGTGCTTCTTGTTTATTTGATCTCCTTGATAGGCTTGAATCTAAGGCAGTCAGACTCATTAATGATCCTTCTCTTACTTCTTATCTGGATTCTCTCTCTCTTCGAAGTAAGGTATCTTCCCTTTCTCTTTTCTATCGCTACTACTTCCATTGCTGCTCTGATGAGTTGGTGAGTTGCATCCTTCCCCCACTGCCAAGGCCGTGTAACACTCGCCAAGCGGCCTCATCTCACAGGTACTGTGTGGAGATTTGTAGCTCGCGGATTAGTCGGTGCAGCAACTGCTTCTTCCAATCTACCCACAGACTCTGGAACTCTCTTCCTCCTTCTGTCTTTCCTAATTCTTATGACCTATCTTCCTTCAAAAAGTGGATGTATCGTCCTCTCAGGCCCTATACCTCCATATCTCTAGCTCCTCTGTATTTTGACTATTTTTTCTGTCTGTCGTTTTCCTTTGTGCAACATTACTTCATCTCTTCCTTGACCTTAACCTTTTTCTTTTCCTTCGTCTTGGTGTTCTCTCGAGTCCGGGCCTTTATTGATGAGGGCAATTTTTGCTTGTCCCGGTGTCACACTCATAAAAAAAAGACCTACCATGGTCTGTAAATTCAGTCTTGAATATATTTACATATGATGTAAATATTATGAAGAAAGTAAGAGACGAGAACAATGGTAGATAACTTCAGAAAGACATAAATAGTATGCATGAGTGGTCAGAAAAGTGGCTAATGAAATTCAATGCTTCAAAATGTTAGATTATGAGAATGGGTGCAAGTTCTATTTGGCCCAACTTGGATACTCAATAGCAGGAGCAGAACTTCAACAGATGGACAATGAGAGAGATGTAGGAATAAATATACTGGCAGATTTGTCTACGGAAATGCATAGTAAGGCCAGGATATGTTTTCTTAGCATGTAACGGTAGCATTCAGACATATGAATATGGAAATGTTCAGAAATATTTAGCTAACCTATGTGAGGCTAAGCTTGAATATGCAGCCCTATTTTGGAATCCACACTCATAAACACATAAATAAGCTTGAAAAATGTTCAAACTGGTGCCAAAAATATGCAATTTCAGTTATGAGCAGAGGGTGGGGGGAATTAGACTTACCATCACTTGAAACTAGAAGGATGAGTGTGGATATGGTGACGGTTTTTAGATTAAATCATTGTTTTGGCAAAGTGGATAGGGATCGATTTTGATTTTATATGACTGGCTCTAGAACTAGAGGTCATTGTTTGAAACTTCGAGGAAAATCTTTTTTGCAGGATGTAAGGAAGTCCTCTTTCCTTTAAATAGTAGCTGATGATTAGAATTCGCAAGGTGAGAAGGCAGGTGATGCTAACTCAATACATAGTCTTGAGGACAAGTGTGAAGAATATCACAGAGTAAAAAAATGGAACCTACCAGGAGACAGGGAACTGTGAGCATGGAGCTCTTGTCCGTAAGCACAATTGAGTAATTATACACTGTAAAAGCAATATTAACGACAAGTACCAACTTGTTCGGTACAAGTAACTCCCGTGGCTGATGTACTAACATAACCCCCTCTCAAATTTCTCAATACCATCGAGAAATTTAGATTTGTTACCGTATTCCCCTCTTCTTCTTCTTCTTCTTCTTCTTCTTCTTCTTCTTCTTCTTCTTCTTCTTCTTCTTCTTCTTCTTCTTCTTCTTCTTCTTCTTCTTCTTCTTATTATTATTATTATTATTATTATGATTATTATTATTATCATTATTATTATTATTATTATTATTATTATTATTATTATTATTATTATTATTATTATTATTATTATTATTATTATTATTATTATTATTATTATTATTATTATAATAATAATTAGTAGTAGTAGTAGTAGTAGTAGTATTGTAGTCACCGTGGTTCAAGCGGTAGTGTTCGCGACTTTGAGGAGACAGGTCGAAGGTTCACGCCCCGTCACGGTCTGACGTTAGCTAGGGCATGCACCCAGGGTAATGATTACATCTGCCAACACAAGTCCTTCGCAAGAAGGCAACCGTCCTAGCCCTTGGTAAAAAAGGGAGTCCGTGACGTAAAACCAGAACATTATTATTATTATTATTATTATTATTATTATTATTATTATTATTATTATTATTATTATTATTATTATTATTATTATTATTGTTATTGTTGTTGTTGTTGTTGTTGTTGTTGTTGTTGTTGTTGTTGTTATTGTTGCTTTTGTTATCATTATTATTATTATTATTATTATTATTATTATTATTATTATTATTATTATTATTATTATTATTATTATTTTTTTTTTTATTAATGAAGTTGGGAATTGGGGAGGGGACTGATATATTGCAAGGGCGCCAATATTCGTAATGACATAAGCATGAAAAGCTTAATATATACTGTACAGCTGAAATGGATATAGAAAATTGATATACCATCGAGAATTAGGAATTGAATTTTACCGCGCTCTCTTTCCCTCCCGAAAGGCGTGATGGATATAATTAAATATTATAGACGTAAGAAAAGTGTCTTATGTTTAAAATACATAGAAGTTATATATAAAATTTTATATTTGTTTTATTTAGTGTTATTTAATTGCTAAATAATGTATTTTTTTAAAGACTTACATAGATGATCCCTTCTTAACAATTTCTCTCTCAGAGTCTCTCTCCTTACTCGTTCGCTGATTGTGTGGATTATGTTAGGCTGGAGAAGGCGCTGAGCTGAGTTTATCCCTTTGTGTTGATATCTTTCCCGACATTCTCTTTGAAGTTCATGGATGAATGGATTACCAATATTACGCAGGCAAACCACGAAAGTAAGCATCATGCTTTATAAGTACTTGTATAGTTTTAGGTTCATGTTGTAAACCGAAATCGTATTGTGATTTTTTTTTTTCGCTTTGAAGAACCTTCGAAGGAAGCGAGATCAACCTTGCGTTCAGTGTTGCATTTTCTTTATTTACATAACAAATAACTGATTAGCTTCTGTGGATTATAGTGTGGTTGTTAACCCTGGGGGTATTGTTCTTATTAATAAGTCGCATCATTTGTCCCATTTGGGCCTAATTGTAGTCATGAGCTGGAACACCAATGAACATGTTTGAAGATCTTGAAAAAACGCAAATAGATGTATAAACAACTGTTGATACTGCACTAATGTATGGGGTACAGTACACAGTCTGTCATCTAAAGTTCGATCAATTAAATCATCTCGAGGTACCATTAGGGAGACTGAATAGCTGTCATGGGCATGAAACCACTTCGATTTTACGTTCGTATTTGGCAGATAACTTCTCACGAATAATGTACAAATGTCTACTTTAGGGTACACATTTCTTGACCCGGTCTACAGACTTGAAATAGTTGACCTGGGAAGGTCATTCTGGTTATGTTGCAAGAAATGTGTTATAGATGAGGAGTACTGTTTTACAAAAGCCAGTTTATCATTTTTTTTTTTAAAAGCATTATGTCATCATTCCTTCAAAGCAGCTAATTTAAGTAGGTAGTTCTTACGAGCTTGGGCATAGTTGTTTTGAGAATAAAAATGCAGCAGATATAAAGGACATTGCAGTTCAAAGCATCACACCAAGCCCAAGTAGGTGGCCAAGAAATATATAAACAATTATACTCATTAAGATACAGAATCATAACAGAATCCCTTCTTAAAGATAAGTTTTCTAAGTTATTATTATTTCGGTCTCGATATACTCAGATTAGCATACCTTTTCTCAGGTATTAAAAAAATACTATTTTTGTATACTTTTGTCATTTTCACTCCCATATATTTTAGGGAGTTTATGTTAACTGACATAAATATTTATTCATGCTCTGACAAAGTGTTGCTGATTAGCACTTTTGGAGATGATAAATATTCTTTTATATTTTTTAATTCTCTTGGAGAGTTCTTCCTTCAACTGTCCGCCATTAAAATGTTTTAATTTTTATGAGTACTGATGACTGGCCATTGGCAGTGACGTTAGGGTGGTGTTAAGCATGCGTATTAGATCAGTGGGGATATTGAACATGCACAGACTAGATTCTCATTCACATAAGATTTTTATGACTTCATTAATAGTCTAGTTTTTATTGGTATATTTCCCATTTTTATAAGAATAATAAAAAAAATGTTGACTTCTTTCATTCTCATGGTGTCTTACCAACAGAAGTTACCTGTCCCAATCGCAAATATGGTAAATTAATTTACTTTTATGGTATTGTTTTTCGCACCGGTGAAGCACAATATTTTCACCTCCAACTTTAGACTGGTCCAATTTTAAAAATGCATCTTGAAATTAGATGCACATGCAGAGTTATAAGTCATACCAGTTGCATTTGTCAGTGTTTACAGTGATGTTACCGACTACTGCCGTTAACTATTTCTTACCATAATCAGCATCTAAGAAAACAGTCAGAGTGAAGCAGTATATAATTAAAAAAAGTATATTGAATTATATAAAGTTCTGAACTTGTTTTTTACAAATGTACAATGGACCCAGCAAGTCCATCGCATGGTCAGTACAGTATTGATTGTGAAAAAAGTATGCCACAGAATCATGAAAAACTTCCTTTATTAATGAAGAAGTGATATGTTACAAGTATAATACAGAAATAATAGTGATTACTTAAGGCAACCCCTTTCAAATCAGTCATTCAGTTTTTAGTATGGGGAGTAAGATGAATTATAATTTGTATAAGTACTAAACAGCCTAACAGCCCTACCTTACTTTAAAAACTATAGTTCATTGCTTGCCTGTACTCACATTGTCACGTTTTCTACAAAGGATAGACTAGATTGCGTTGTTAGGTCGAAGTGTCCATACATGTTAAAGACTTCATTGAGATAGCTAATCTAGTAACCTCCAGATCAGGGTTGGATGGTTAATTTTATAGTTTTCCACAACTGATTGCAACAATGTGAAAGAAAATGCATACATACATATTGCTATATTTGGCTGTCTTTTTATTTTTAGAACAAACTAGGTCAACAATGTTAAGCTTCATCCATACAAATTGAAAATATTTTCATATACGAAGTGTCTTCACCCTGATATAAAGCTGCAGAGTGCATTAAGTTGAAGATGCATGTTAAAGTTGAGAGGCTCGAAGACAAAGTCAAATAGGAATTTTTTTATATACTGACAGGGTCACAAAGAGAACCTGGTAGTTACAAGGGGATTGGTGTAATGGTGTTTGTTTATAGCCTCTGTGAGAAATAGCAATTCCTAATGCAAGAGCTCTTCCAGACAAAGGGGAGATAAAGAAGATAATGATAGAAGATCAGGGGATGGGGCGTCATTAAGATTGTTATATACAAATGTTGATGGATTAGCTGGTAAGGCAGTAGAATTAAAAGATAGGATTAACAACAGTATGGCAGATATAGTAGCAGTTACAGAGACTAAGTTGGGTGAGGACATAAACAGTGTCACAGTTATTCCTAAGGGCTTCAGAATACTAAGGGTTGAAAGATCTGAGAGGACTGGTCTCCTGCTCATAAGTGAAAGGATTCAGGTTGAAGAGATAAACTTTGCTATAGAAAGTGTTGCGCGCATAAATACTGGGTCAGAGAGCATTATAATAACTGTTGTATATAATCCACCAAGGAACCAACATAGACTAGAAATTTATGAGGAAGGTCATATAGGTACTATTGAAGTCATAAACTCAGTTGTTAACATGGCACGAGAGAGAAAATGTAAGATTTTAATTATGGGAGATTAATGATAGATTGGATAAATCTTACCCACACAGTGGTGAGGACTCATTCTGGGCAAGAATCCTAGATTGCGTACAAGGGAATTTCCTTCGCCAACATGTACTGGAACCAACGAGGGCCAGGGATGGGGATGAGCCATTACTACTTGATCTAGTATTCACAGATAACGTGTTGGATATTGAAAAAATTGAGTATGAACAACCAATTGGAAAGAGTGACCACTGGGTGTTGTTGATAGAGTATATCATTGAAGATTTTCTGCCTGAGAGTAGAGGCACCGAGGACATTAGGAGGAACTATCCAAAAGGAGATTACATCAAAATGAATGAACTTTTTGCAGTTATTGACTGGAGGACCTTATTTAACCACAAATCTGTACAAGAAATTTACGACATCTTTTGTGAAAAATATGGGAAGATAGTAGATTGCTGCATGCCTATCACCAAAGTAGGTGTAATTCATGCCAGAGATAAATGGTTCAATAATGAGTGTAAAAGAGATAAGGAGTGGAGAGGCAAATGCTGGAAAAGGTATAGGAGAAAAAACATAAATGCCTGCCAGACCTATAAAAGAGCAAGAAATGATTACCTAAGTAAAAGAAGAGAGGCAGAGAGAGACTATGAAAGGGACATCACCAGGAAGGCTAAATAAACTCCCAAGCTTTTCCACAGCATTATCAGAGGAAAACTGAATGTAAAAGAACACGTTTTAAAGCTTAGGATAGACGGATGAAGAAATCTGGAAAGAATTGAACAAGGAGCTTCAGTCAGTATTTACAGTAGAAAATACCCCACCGCTTCAGATTGCAGAGATAGAAGCTCATGGGCCGGTATTAGAGAACATCATCCTTTCGGTCACAGAGGTATATAAAGCGCTGACGGAATTAGATGTCCATAAAGCTACAGGTCCTAATGATATATCCCCTCATGTACTTAAAAATGCGCACATTCAATATCATCGGCACTTAGTATCTATTTAAAAAGTCGCTGGAGTCAGAGGAGATTCCAAGATGCTGGAAACAAATGAATGTGATACCTTTCTTCAAAAAAGGGAAGGAGGTATAC
This sequence comes from Halocaridina rubra, assembly GCA_037179515.1. NCBI lineage: Eukaryota > Metazoa > Arthropoda > Malacostraca > Decapoda > Atyidae > Halocaridina > Halocaridina rubra. Next base: position 71,517 of record JAXCGZ010002114.1, read on the forward strand.
GGCTCTAAACTATAGACCAGTTTCCTTGACCAGCATAGTTTGCAGAGTTATGGAGAAACTACTAAGGAAACATATCTCTCTTCACTTGGAATCCTTCAACTTTTTGTCAGAGACAACATGGCTTCAGAGAAGGTAGATCAACAGTAACAAACTTATTAGAATTTTATGATGAGGTAAGCCAAATCTTACTGGAAAGAGAGGGCTGGTCAGATTGCATATTCCTAGACTTCCAGAAAGCATTTGACACACTCCCACATAGGAGACTTATTAAGAAGCTGCAAGCAATGGTAAGAATGTGGAAATGTCTTTATATGGATATAAACACACTTAGTAGGAAGAAACAGAGGGTTAGAGTAAGACACTCAGTGTCTGAATTGAGAAGAGTTTGTAGTGAGGTTCCACAGGGTTCAGTTTTAGGGCCACTTTTGTTCCTTGTATATGTAAATGACCTACCAGTCTGTAAATTCATTCATGTATATGTTTGCAGGTGATGCAAAGATTGTGAAGAAAGTAAGACACGAAAACAATGGTAGAGAACTTCAGGAAGCTCTAAATTGTCTGCATACGTGGTCAGAAAAGTGGCTAATGAAATTCAATGCTTCAAAATGTTAGATTATGAGAATGGGTACAAGTGTGATTTGGCCCAACTTGGATACTCAATAGCAGGAGCAGAACTTCAAGAGATGGACAATGAGAGAGATCTAGGAGTAAACATACTGGCCGATTTGTCTCCAGAAATGCATATAAATGGCATAATTAGGGCAGCATATGCTTTCTTAGCAAAGTAAGTGTAGCCTTCAGGCACGTGGACAAGGAAATGTTCAGCAATATTTATGTAACCTATGTGAGGCCAAAACTTGAATATGTAGCCCCTTTTTGGAATTGGCACTTGAAAGAGCACGTAGTTAAGCTGGATAAAGCTCAAAGACATGCCACAAAATTGGTGCCAGAAATATGCAATCTCAGTTATGATGAGAAGCTGAGGGAATTAAACTTACCATCACTTGAAGCTAGAAGATTGAGGGGAGATATGGTGACAGTTTTTAAATTCTTTCATGGTTATGACAGAGTGGATAGGGATGGATGTTTTTATATGGCTGGCACTAAAAGTAGAGGCCATAGTTTGAATCTTCGAAAGAAACTTCTTTGAAGGATGTAGGGAAGTACTTTTTTAGTGTAAGAGTAATTGATAATTGGAATTCGCTAATTGAGGAGGTAGTTAATGCTAACTCAATCCATAGTTTTAAGGACAGGTATGATAAGTATCACTAAGTACAAAATGGAACCGATTAGGAGATGGGAAGTCACGAGCTTGTGGCTCTTTTCCGTAAGCACAATTAGGTGATATCTCACACACACACACACATGGGGCCTCATTAAGATTGTTATACACAAATGCTGATGGATTAGCTGGTAAGGCAGTAGAATTAAAAGATAGGATTCACAACAGTAAGGCAGATATAGTAGCAATTACAGAGACTAAGTTGAGTGAGGACATAAACAGTGTCACAGTTTTTCCTAAGGGCTTCAGAATACTAAGGGTTGAAAGATCTGAGAGGACTGGTGGAGGGATAGCACTGCTCATAAGTGAAAGGATTCAAGTTGAAGAAATAAACTTGGCTATAGAAAGTGAGTTCAAGGAATTTCTTGTTGCTCGCATAAATACTGGGTCAGAGAGCATTATAATAACTGTTGTATACAACCCACCAAGGAACCAAAATAGGCTTGAAGTTTATGAGGAAAGTCATATAGGTACTATTGAAGTCATAAACTCAGTTGTTAACATGGCACGGGAAAAATAATGTAGGATTTTGATTATGGGAGACTTTAATCATAAAGAGATAGATTGGATAAATCTTGACCCACACAGTGGTGAGGACTCATTCGGGGCAAGATTCCTAGATTGCGTACAAGGGAATTTCCTACACCAACATGTAATGGAACCAATAAGGGCCAGGGGTGGGGATGAGCCATCACTACTTGATCTAGTGTTCACAGATAATGTGTTGGATATTGAAATAATTGAGTATGAACCACCAATTGGAAAGAGTGACCACTGTGTTTTGTTGATGGAGTATATCATTGAAGATATTCTTCCTGAGAGTAGAGGCACTGAGGACATGAGGAGGAACTATCCGAAAGGAGATTACATCAGAATGAATGAGCTTTTTGCAGTTATTGACTGGAGAACCTTATTTTACAACAAATCTGTACAAGAAATGTATGACATCTTTTGTGAGAAATATGGGAAGATAGTAGATTGCTGCATACCTGTCACCAAAGTAGGTGTAATTCATGCCAGAGAGAAATGGTTCGATAATGGGTGTAAAAGAGCTAAGGAGTGGAGAGACAAATGCTGGAAAAGGTATAGGAGGAGAAAAAACATAAATGCCTGGCAAACCTACAAAAGAGCAAGAAATGACTACCTAAGTAAAAGGAGAGAGGCAGAGAGAGACTATGAGAGGGACATCACCAGGAAGGCTAAAGAAAATCCCAAGCTTTTCCACAGCTTTATCAGAGGAAAACTGAAGGTAAAAGAACAGGTTTTAAGGCTAAAGAGAGCGGATGGAAGCATAACTGAGACGGATGAAGAGATCTGCAAAGAATTGAACAAGGAGTTTCAGTCAGTATTTACAGTAGAAAATACCCCACCCCCTCAGATTGCAGTGATAGAAGCTCAAGGGCCGGTATTAGAGAACATCAACCTTACAACCACAGAGGTATGCAAAGCTCTGATGGATTTAGATGTTCATAAAGCTACAGGTCCTGATGACATATCCCCTCATGTGCTTAAAAAATGCGCAAGCACAATATCAGTGGCACTAAGTATCATATTTAAGGAGTCACTGGAGTCGGGGGAGATTCCAAGATGCTGGAAACAAGGAAATGTGATACCTATCTTCAAAAAGGGAAGGAGGGATACGGCTCTGAACTATAGACCAGTTTCCTTGACCAGCATAGTTTGCAAAGTTATGGAGAAACTACTAAGGAAACATATCTCTCTTCACTTGGAATCCTTCAACTTTTTGTCAGTGAGGCAACATGTCTTCAGAGAAGGTAGATCAACAGTTCCGGTTCCGGTTCCGGTTTTACGTCACGGACTCCCTTTTCAACCAAGGGCTAGGACGGTTGCCTTCTTGCGAAGGACTTGTTTTGGCAGATGTAATCCTTACCCTGAGTGCATGCCCTTGCTAACCTCAGACCGTGACGGGGCGCGAACCCTCGACCTGACGCCTCAGAGTCGCGGACGCTACCGGTTGAGCCACGGCGACAAACTTATTAGAATTTTATTATGAGGTAAGCCAAATCTTACAGGAAAGAGAGGGCTGGGCAGACTGCATATTCCTAGACTTCCAGAAAGCGTTTGACACTGTTCCACATGGGAGACTTATTAGGAAGCTGCAATCAATGGCTAGAATAGGTGGAAATGTTTTGGAATGGATAAAAACTTACTTAGAAGGAAGGGAACAGAGGGTTAGAGTAAGACACTCAGTGTCTGAATGGAGAAGAGTTAGTAGTGGATTTCCACAGGGTTCAGTTTTAGGGCCACTTTTGTTCCTTGTATATGTAAATGACCTACTAGAGTCTGTAAATCCATTCATGAATATGTTTGCAGATGATGCAAAGATTGTGAAGAAAGTAAAAAAACAAGAACAATGGTAGAGAACTTCAGGAGGATCTAAATAATCTGCATGAGTGGTCAGAAAAGTGGCTAATGAAATTCAATACTTCAGGCCCAAGCTTGACTACTCGGTGGCTGGAGTACAACTTCAAGAGACAGAAAATGAGAGAGATCTAGGAGTAAACATACTGGCAGATTTGTCTCCAGAAATACATATAAATGTCATAGTAAGGGCAGCATATGCATTCTTATCAAATGTAAGGGTAGCCTTCAGGCACATGGACAAGGAAATGTTGAGAAATATTTATGTAACCTATGTGAGGCCAAAACTCGAATATGCAGCCCCCTTTTGGAATCCGCACTTGAAAAAGCACATAGCTTAGCTTGAAAAAGTTCAAAGACATGCCACGAAACTGGTGCCAGAAATACGCAATCTCAGTTATGATGAGAGGCTGAGGGAATTAGACTTACCATCACTCGAATCTAGAAGAGTGAGGGGGGATATGGTGACAGTCTTTAAATTCCTTCATGGTTATGATAGAGTGGATAGGGATGGATATTTTGATATGGCTGGCTCTAGAACTAGAGGTCATAGTTTGAAGCTTCGTAAGAAAACTTGTTTGCAGGATGTAAGGAAATACTTTTTCAGTGTAAGAGTAGTTGATAATTGGAATTGGCTAAGCGAGGAGGTAGTTAATGGTATCTCAATCCATAGTTTTAAGGACAGGTATGATAAGTATCACTAAGTATAAAATGGAACCGATGAGGAGACGGGAAGATACGAGCTTTGGGCTCTTTCCCGTAAACACAATTAGGTAATCACACACACACACACACACACACACACCACACACACACACACACACACACACACACACACACACACACACACACACACACACACACACACACACACACATGCACTAAATCAATATCAGCGGCACTAAGTATCATATTTGGAAAATCGCTGGATTCACGGGATATTCTAAGATGCTCGAAATAAGTGAACGTGTTACCTATCATTAAAAAGGGAAGGAGGTATATGGCTCTAAATTATAGACCTGTTTCCTTGACCAGCATAGTTTGCAAAGTTATGGAGAAACTACCTAGGAAATACATCTCTCTTCACTTGGAATTCTTTATCTTTTTGTATGTGATATAACATGGCTTCAGAGAAAGTAGATCAACAGTAACAAACTTATCAAAATTTTATGATAAAGTAAGCCGAATCTTGCAGGTGAGAGAGGGCTGGGCAGATTGCATATTCCTAGACTTCCAGAAAGTATTTGACACCGTCCCACACGGAAGACTTAATAAGAAGCTGCAAGCAATGGCGAGAATAGGTGGAAATGTCTTGGAATGGATAAAAAATTAATTAGAAGGAAGGGAACAGAGGTTTAGAGTAAGAAACTCGGTGTTGGAATGGAGAAGAGTTAATAGTGGAGTGCCACATGGTTCAGTTTTAGGGCCACTTTTGTTCCTTGTATATGTAAATGACCTACCAGCCTGTAAATTCATTCATAAATATGTTTGCAGATAATGCAAAGATTGTGAATAAAGTAGGAAACGAGAACCATGGTAGAGAACTTCAGGAAGATCTAAATAGTCTGCATGGGTGGTCAGAAAAATGGCTAATGAAATTTAATATTTCAAAATATAAGGTAATGAGAATGAGTACAAGTGCAAGAAGGCCCAAGCTTGACTACTCAATGGCAGGAGTAAAACTTCCCAGAGACAGAGAATGAGAGAGATTTAAGAGTAAACATACCGACAGACTTGTATCCAGAAATGCATTTAAATGGCATAGTAAGGGCAGCATATGCTTTCTTAGCAAATGTAAGTGTAGACTTCAGGCACATGGACAAGGAAATGTTCAGAAATATTTATGTAACTTATGTTAGGCCAAAGCTCGAATATGCAGTCTCCTTTTGGAATCCACACCTGAAAAAGCACGTAATTAAGCTAATAAAACTTTAAAGACATGCTACGAAATTGGTCCCAGAAATACGTAATCTCAATTATGATGAGAGGCTGAGGAAGTTAGACTTGCCATCACTTGAAACTAGAAGAATGAGGGGGTGATATGGTGGCGATATATATATATATATATATATATATATATATATATATATATATATATATATATATATATATATATATATATATATATATATATATATATATATATATATATATATATATATATATATATATATATATATATATATATATATATATATATATATATATATATATATATATATATATATATATATATATCTCACCCAACGTCGTTTATTTGTTCCAGGAGAGACGACTTAAGTAGAAAAACGACTTAAATCGAATTAGCTTGTCTCTAGGCTAGCCTAGATATACAGATTTACTGTAGTAGTAGTATAGTTGGGTGGGATATGCCTTTTGCAACGGCTCCCAAGTCTTGGTTTTGCTTTGCTAAATTATGCGGTTTTTATTATTTGATTTCTTTTTCTACAAATTCTTTTTATAATTTTTTTTCTTTCCTTAACGTCTTTTTCACTACAATATCTAAATAATATATTAGCAATTATTTCAATTTTCTTTTCTATGTATGGTTGTGCTAAAAAACTATATTCTGTTCTTATTTGTTCATATGCTTCACAAAATAGTTCACACGTTGGGCAGGTAGTATCGTTATTTTTAAATTTATGTACAGTAAACAAATTAATTATCTCTATTATGCCGTTGGCAACAGGCTTAGCATGGTGGTCAGTGTTGCCAGATAAAGCGGATGTTTTTATTTTCAAATGCATGGTACATTTTAAGATATATGTTAATTACAAGATGGTAGTACTGTAATTTAAATAAAAATGTACATCATCATTAAGATACTTGAAATAACTTACCAGTTTGCATGTATGATTTTTATATATATCATTTCTCTCATTTATGTATTCTGGCAACACTGATGGTGGCAGTGAGGACGAGGCTGCATACGTTTTGTCACTCTTCCATATCAGCTAATGCACCCTCACACGCTATTTCCCTGACGATATTATATTAAAAATATGTTTGCTCTTTGTTCTTAATGCTTTTTTTCAATTCTCTTCACAATATCTGATCGCATTAAGCGGTAGATGAGGAGTTGGATGCTGGAGAACGAACTTCTATCGGCAAACGTTTTGCTACTTCCGTATCAGCTAATGCGCCCTCACACGCTATTTCCCTGATGATATTATATTAGAAATATGTTTGCTCTTTGTTCTTAATGCTTTTTTTCAATTCTCTTCATAATATCCGATCGCATTAAGCGGTAGATGAGGAGTTGGATGCTGGAGAACGAACCTCTATCGGCAAAAGTTTTGCTACTTCCGTATCAGCTGATGCACCCTCACATGCTATTTCCCTGACGATATTATATTAAAAATATGTTTGCTGTTTGTTCTTAATGCTTTTATTCTATTTTCTTCATAATATCCGATTGTATTAAGCGGTAGAAGAGGAGTAGGATGCGGGAGAACGAACCTCTATCGGCAAACGTTTTGCTACTTCCGTATCAGCTGATGCACCCTCATACGCTATTTCCCTAACAATCATATATTTAAAATAACTTTGCTGTTTGCTCTTAATGCTTTTATTCAATTTTCTTCATAATATCCGATTGCATTAAGCGGTAGAAGAGGAGTAGGGTCCGGGAGAACGAACCAGTGCTGCCAGGTCAAGCTGTCAAAAATTCCCTAGATTCGCTTACAAAATTTCCCTATTTGGCTCAAAATATCCCAGTTACAGATACATATACAAGGCTATATATATTTCAATTTCTTCATCTCATTTACTACACAAAGTAAAAATATAAAGAATTAGAATAATAATAGCTAGTTCTCCAGAATTTCCCTAGATTTTCCCTCTTTTTTGGATTTTGCCTAGATTTTAGTAAATTTTCAAGTTTTTTCCCTGTTTCCCTGTACCCACAATGATTTTATATGCTTTTTTTATTTATAGCAATGGGATCCATATCCTCGAACAGAGAAAGCCCTTTTCGATAAATGCAAATGCCTGCTGCATTCTTATTCGTATTCTTATTCGTATTCGTATGCTTATTCTTATTATTATTATTATTATTACGACGAGTGACGACGCCTAACGGTAGGTATTGGAACTACTGTACGTGTGTTAATAAGATTTTATATGCTTTTATTCTTATTTAATGTACAATAACATGATTTTATGTGCTTTTGTTTTTATTTATTGTACAGTAACATGATTTCATGTGCTTTTAATGGTTTTCTAGTAATATTATGATTCCAATATTTGTAGCGGACAGACGTAAAGTTGATTATAATGACGTAAACTTTATTTTTATTTTTTTTTATTTTTCCATATATTTTTTTGAAAACCGATGTATAATCGAGAACGACTTAACTCAAAACGACTTAAGCCAAGGTATACCTGTACAGTGTTCCCTTGTTTATCGTGGGGGTTTGGTTTTGGGACCCGCCGCGATAGGTGAAAATCCGCGAAGTAGGAGCACCATTTATACATAGGTATTTTACATTTATTTTTACCTTTACTCCATAAACACTCCCTGCCCTGTTAACAAACCACCCTTTACTTTATTAATAACAGCATGTAAGCTTAAATTTATATGAAAGTGATAGTCAAGCTTACTGTGAATGACGTGATGATGACGTGTACATACTTCACAGCCAAATACTTCAGAGCCAGTGACAGCTTTACGTCTGCTTTTTGGGAGAGAAGAACATGGTAATGGGGAGTTGCTGTTGCTGTTTCTTCTATGGTGCAAAGATGGTCTTGTAAGGAGTCATTGCATCGTCGATTGTATTGCAGAAGTGCACCGAACAAACCATATTATTGTCATGCTCCTGCGACAGTTGTTGGAGTTCTTTGGCCATGTTATACATGGCTGCCAGACGTTCGAGTGTAAGGCCAGGTTCTTCGACTTCTTCGTGCATTTCCTCTGGTTGTTCCTCTTCCTTTTCTTTGCTCACTGATTTTGACATTTACTCCAAGTCTTCATCAGTCAAAGGCTGCAAGTGGCAGTCGATCAGTTCATTCACGTCTTCGTGAGTCTTATCTTTAAAGCCCTCTCCTCCTAGAAATGCTTTCGCAACTGCCAAGTTATGGACTTCGTCAGGAACGAATCCCTTGTAGTCGTAGATGACGTCTGGCCACAATTTCTTCCAGCTGGCATTGATTTTGGCTGGCTTCATCTCTTTGATTGCATTCTGAATATTTTGAAGGCATGTAGCAATCGTGTAGTTACGCCAGTACGTCTTCAGTGCAAATTCTTTGTCTGCATCCATGGAGTCAACCAGGTTTGCCAGGGCATTTCGTGTGTAGAGGGCCTTGAATGCACGAATAATGCCTTGATCCATAGGCTGAATCAGTGATGTATTCAGTGGCAGAAACTCTACTTGAACTCCATCATAATGGAGATCAGTTGCGTGGCCACCAGCATTAACCATCAAAAGAAGAACTTTAAATTCAAGGCCCTTCTCCGCAAGATAATCTTTGACCTGAGGGATAAAGCATTGGTAAAACCAGTCCAATGTGAGGTTTTTCGTGATCCAGGCCTTAGGGTAATGCCTCCAATACACTGGCAGCAGATTCTTGTTTTTATTCTTTAAAGCCCTAAGGTTCTTAGACTTGTAGATAAGCCCGGGCATTAACATGAAACCCGCAGCATTCCCGCACATGACGAGGCTAATGCAGTCTTTGTGCGCTTTAAATCCTGGGGCATTAGCTTCTCCCTTGAAGAGAAAAGTGCGAGATGGCATTCTCTTCCGAAATAACCCAGTCTCATCCACGTTAAATACTTGCTCAGGAACATTTTCGCCTTCCTCGATAATTTTCTTGAAGTCGTTCTTTACATATTCTTCAGCTGCAGCAGTATCTGCAGAGGCAGCTTCGCCATGCACCGAAATGCTCTTTAGGCCAAAGTGTTTTTGAAATTTGGCAAACCATCCCTAGCTTGCAACGAACAAATGTTTCTTTGGCGGAAAATCGCTGCAGGGTCCTGGTTGTGGGTCGTCGATTTCTTCTTTCTCCTCCTCCTCACGGTCGCCACTGTCATCGTTGGGTTCGTTTGCAGCGACTATCTCGTGCAGCTTCTTCGCCTTTGTTTGTATGATACTCGTGTCTAAGCTGATGTTCTTCTTCCTGCAATCAGCAATCCACAGGGCCAAAGCAAATTCCATCCGCGCTATTATCTTATTGCGTGGTGTTACGACCCTCTTCGCTGTTTTATTACAAGTAATAGTCGCTGTTTTCCTGATATTTGCCTCGTTCTTTTTGTTGTATCGAAAAGTAGATTCCTTGATGCCAAAATGGCGGCCGACATCTGGGAACCTTCTTCCTTCCTTCAGCATATCTAACAGTTTTACCTTTTCTGTATGGTCAACATCTTCCTTTGCCGGTTAACCTTACTACCAGAAGCCTTAGAAGATGAAGGATGCTTGGGAGGCATTGCAGGGGTTGAAATATAAAAGTTTCTCAAAATCACAAGCACAACGCGAACGGTGCACACGTGAGTAGACTGAACGGGTGAAGCGAGACAATGGATGATGCTTGGAGAATCAAGCTTCAATCAAAAAGCCAATCAGACCCCATGATACAGAACATAGAGAAAAACAAATCTGTGATTTGTCGTCTCCGTCTTAATCAGCCAATAGCATCCCATGTACTCTCTCACGTAGGTGCGACCCTTTGCGTTTTCCAAGACGCCAATATGCTATCGTACAGTATTTTGCATGGTGCAATACTGTGAGTTACATGTTTAAATTTATGTTTTGCACTATTTTTTAGTTTTATTATTCGTAAGCTAGGAAATACTTTTTTTATCAATAAAATAATGAAAATACTGGAAATTTTAATATGTACTATCTCACGTAAGTGCGACCCTTTTTGTTTTCCAAAACGCTGATACCAATATCGTATTTTACATGGTGCAATACTGTGAGTTACATGTTTAAATTTGTTTTTGCAATTTTTTACTGTTTCATTATTCTTAGGCTAGGAAATACTTTTTTTTTTTTATCAATAAAATAATGAAAATACTAGAAATTTTAATATGTACTAGCTCACGTAGGTGCGACCCTTTGCGTTTTCCGAAACACCGATACTGGTATCATATTTTCTATGGTGCAGAGTTACTTGTTTAAATTTATGTTTTTTTTACTATTTTTTACTGTTTTATCATTCTTAGGCTGGGAAATACTTTTTTTTATCAATAAAGTAATGAAATTAAAAAAAAAAAATAATGAAAATACTGAAAATTTTAATATTTCCACATGTCGTGGATTCTTGCACATACCCAGAAAAAAAAAGGTCGCCAAAAAAACCGCGAATCACTGAATTCGCGGTAGG
>JAXCGZ010002114.1:87500-103301 GCA_037179515.1 Halocaridina rubra
TTAGTACTTTGTTTTTTATTATTTTTTACTGTTTTATTATTCTTAGGCTAGGAAATACTTGTTTTATCAATAAAATAATGAAAATTTTAATATTCCCTACGTCACGTAGGTGAGAGCCTTTTCGTTTTCCGAAACGTTGATAGCGGTATCGTATTTTACATGTTGAAATACTGTTAGTACTTTGTTTTTTTTATTATTTTTTACTGTTTTATTATTCTTAGGCTAGGAAATACTTGTTTTATCAATAAAATAATGAAAGTTTTAATATTCACTAGGTCACGTAGGTGAGAGCCTTTGCGTTTTCCGAAACACTGATACCGGTATCGTATTTTACGTGGTGCAATACTGTTTACTATTTTTCACTGTTTTATTATTCTTAGGCTAAGAAATACGTTTTTTTTATCAATAAAATCATGAAACTACTGGAAATATAAATATATATGCTAGCTCACGTAGCTGTGACCCCAATACATTGTACGCTATCGGACACTATTTCGCATGATGCAATACCCTGTACTGTGAGTTATGCTGTACGTACGTATATCTAAATTTATGTTTTTTACTATTTTTTTACTGTTTTATTATTCGTAGGCTGGGAAATAAATTTTTTTTTATCAATTAAATAATGAAAATTTTTTTCAATAAAAAAATGAAAATACTGATTTTTTTTTCTTTCAATATTTTAATATTTTTGCGTATACCCATAAAATAAAATAATAATTTATCCAAAAAAAAAACCGCAATAGAGTGAGAACGCGAACCAAGAAACGCGAATAACCGGGGTAACACTGTATATATATATATATATATATATATATATATATATATATATATATATATATATATATATATATATAACCTGAGAAAGCGATGGAAAAGTTTTTTTTTTCACTTATGGCCTGACATAGGACATTGTAATTGCCAATACTTATATTTAAAAATGTGAAGTGCTGGTTACATGGTAAAAAAAAGTTACAATTGCTTAAAAAAAATTCAACTAAATATACCATTCAATTTTCATATCTGTATTTCTATTTCCAGTTCTGAGTGAATAAGCTTTTTGTTTTCAGTGAACAATAATAAAAAATTGTTAAGGGAAGCCTGTATTTTCTTTTATTCTTCATATTTGTTTTTATGCTAATATACCATGTCCTCTTTGGAAAGCTCAGTTTACCAAATTATTTCTTGATTTTATTGCTAATGCGACTGTTGTTCCTGTCACTTGCATTGATTTTGAATGTGGAAGCATAGCTTGTTTCAGTGTTTAATTTCAAGAAAGCAAAGAGTTTTTATATGATATATTGTGAAGAAATGCTCAGGTTTGTTGAATCATAATGCTTTTTCAAAATATGAGATTACATCTTAAAGATGAATGGTGTTTTGTTATTCTTGTTCCCTTAGTACTGAAGAGGTAGCTAGCCTAAATAGACTTGTGGTATGTCTTATAGAATCCACTCTCTTCTCACTTGAGATTTTCTCTTTATTCATTCACTGGCAATATATAACATTTTTGAGCATGAAATTTTATTTTCAAAGGCCACTAGTTAATAGTACTTCTTTTCATTTTTACAGCTCAAAAGGACGTGACATTTAAGATATATGTTAGAAGATGCTTCTTATACTTTTGTTGCTGAAATAATTGAGTACATATTTCTTGTCATTTCAGGCCAGTTCCCCAACTCTCTACCAGGATGCCCGTGGGTGAAGTACAGAAGACATTTAAGATTTTCTGTGGAAACTTAGCAGGGGCAGCAACGAAAGAAGACTTACATTATTTGTTTTCGCAATATGGTCCTGTTGTTGAGGCTGTTGTTATGGTTGGAAAATTTTATGGATTCGTTGTAAGTAATAATGTTATTCTAGTATTGGCACTGTAAGGAAAAATGTAATTATTGTATAAGTTGTATTTTTTTATCTCTATAATATCATGGTCTTATATTTGCTTCTAGAAATATTTCCAGTTGGATGATTGCCATGCAAAAGATAACTATGTGGAAAATTTTCATTTAGAAAATTGCCTGTGACCAGAATATTTTTGTTGTATTTTACTTGGTTGCCCTAGAATTTCTAATCTTTAGTTGATCCGATAATGTTTTTATACTAATTCAAAAAGCAGGATGAAATATCATTAATAGAAGGGCTAAAGATTATATAGAATTATTACCATAGATGCCTGAAAATACTAGAACAGAGTTTTAAATACAATACTGATTATAGGCAACAGATTTAAGAAATGTGATTTTATATCGTTATATCACTCACAAATTTTCTTCAGTTTATCATTAATATTTTTGGGACTTTGTTGGGTTATTTATCTCATGTCCTCATTTGAATTGTTGTTTTTTGTTTGCTCCAATATCCTACTTTTAAAAAAATGATCTCAATCTCTTTCATTTTCGCTCCCCCTCCTCCAATCCCTCCTACTCAGCGCTGCCTTTGGCACTTTAAGTGTACCAAACATGATATTTTGTGTAACTTCCTTTATGATTTCCCTTGGGATTACTACTGCTTTCGATCCCACAACCCTGATCAGATAGCTCTAAAAGTTGCCGAGATCGTGACTGCGAGAATGGAGGCGTACAGCCCCTCTTCTACAAAAACTTTCTCTCCCCTTAAACCTTGGTTTGACCGTGCCTGTTCCATGGCTATCCAGGGCAGGAATCGGGCACACCGATCTTACCAAGCCTTCCTTCCTATTTAACTCGCTCTGCTTTTATTGTAGCTAGTCGCTGTACTGCTCAGATTCGAAGGTCTAAGGCATCCTTTATAAGAAGGAAAGATGACCTTAACTCCTCTCCCACTGACAGTTTCTTCTTTTTCACCTCATTCTGTCAACCTTTATCAATCCTTCATCTTGGAAGCATGCTGTAGTTCAACCTGTTCCTAAGAAGGGTGACCACTCTATTCCTTCAAACTACCGACCTATTGCCCTAACCTCGTCTATTGCAAAAGTTTTCAAAACTTTGCTTAATGCTCACTTCTTGAAACGCCTTGAATGTAACTCACTTATTTCCCATCACCAGTACGGCTTCCGCAAGGCAAGATCCACCGGTGATCTCCTCTCCTCTCTGAGGAACTATGGGGAATCCTCTGTCATAGCCCTTGATATCTCTAAGGCTTTTGACAGAGTCTGGCACAAGACTCTGTTGACCAAACTCCCTGCCTATGGCTTTACTCCCTCTTTCTGTTCTTTGTTTTCCAGTTTTCTTACTGACCATTTTATATCTGTAGTTGTTGATGGTGTGACATCTAGTCCTTTCTCGGTTACTAGTGGTGTTCCACAGGGCTCTGTCCTTTCACCTACTCTGTTCCTTCTTTTCATCAAAGATCTTCTACAATCCCCATCTTCCTCTCTTCTCCATCCCTTTGCTGATGATTCTACCTTTCAATTTTCCTCTGCCTTTTCTTCTCAACCTTCATCTGCTACTCGTAATAAGTTTTGTATCACTCTTTCTTGTACTCTCAACTCCGATTCGCAGAGAGTATCTGAGTGGGGCACTCAAAATTTAGTTAAATTCAATGCCTCAAAGACAGAGTTTCTGGCTATCTCTTTATCTTCTCCTGATAACCCTATTGTCTTCGAAACAAATTAAATTTACCCTCTTAATTCTGTCAACATATTAGGAATCCATATAGCCTCTAACTTGTCTTGGAGGAATCACACATTCCAAATTTCTAAATCTTCATCCAAAAAATTGGGGGTTTTGTTTCATTTTCGTCATTATTTTTCCTCGTTACAATTACTTAAAATTTTAAAGGTCTTATCTGTCCCTGCTTAGAATACTGCTCACACATCTGGGGTGCTTCTTCTTATACTTCTCGATAGGGTTGAATCTAAGGTAATCAGACTCATTAATGATCCTTCTCATACTTCTAATCTGGATTCTCTCTCTCTCTTCGCTGTAAGGTATTTTCCGTTTCTCTCTTCTATCGCTACTACTTCCATCGCTGCTCTGATGAGTTGGCAAGTTGCATCCCTCCCCCACTGCTGAGGCCACATAACACTCGCCAAGCGGCTCATCTCACAGGTACTGTGTGGAGATTTGTAGCTTGTGGATTGGTCGGTGCAGCGACTGCTTCTTCCCATCTACCTCCAGACTCTGGAACTCTTCCTCCTTATGTCTTTCCTAATTCTTATGACCTATCATCCTTCAAAAAGCAGATCTATCGTCATTTCAGGGCCTAGTCCTCCATATCTCTAGGTCCTCTGTACTTTGACTTTTTCTATCTGTCATTTTCCTTTGTGGGACATTACCTCATCTATTCCTTGTCGGTATCCTTTTTCTCTTCCTTCGTCTTGATATTTTCTCGTGCCCAGGCCTTTATTGATGAGGGCAGTTTTTGCCTGTTCCGGTGTCGCACTCATAAGAAAAAAAATAAATCTGTTTCCTGATACTTAGGTGGCAGTACGTGGTAGTTTTGGCTAAAACATTGTTGAGCTTTTCAGTGCTGTTCTTAGTATGAGGAATGCTCAACTTTGGAATAAACGATCCACCTAGGGATTGGAAATAGTGTCATTGGTAAAATCCTCTTTTGTTACTGCTTCCTCTTATAATTCCAATGTGAATTAATACAAAATAAGAAAGAACTTTTTGTGGAATATCTTCATCTCTGGATAGCTCTCCAAGCCTTATGATAACCTTATGACACAGGAGAAAAGTGAGGGCCGAAATATAGCGTATCTCTAAGCTGAACCCCTTTCACAATGTGGTACCAATTTTGGAATTCACGGTTTATTATTTTTCTGTAGTGTTTGACGGAAACGAATGTCGGGAAAAACACTCATTAAGTCATTGTTCAAAATGTTTTCAAAATCACTCATTACCCAGGTGGGATTTTGTTGAAGTAAATCTTTAATTCTGAAGAAAAATTTTTCATAGGTATCTTCATTTTTAATAGGAAGAAATGTAAATACATATGGAAAACTAGAATTTTCAATCGTGCACTTGGATTGTAAAAACTGATATTACATAACAGGTAGCACTTTGAACATGGCATCGACAAGCCAGTTTCTATATTTTTAAAATCTTGAATTCCGTCATTCATGATAAATATTAATGTTGTATCTTCATGCTTAACTCCAGAATCATACTGCAGGAATGTCTCTCTGGGTCAAGAATTTGGAAATCTGTTGGGATTTTGTATCTTGTCTTTCCAGAGAGATGAAGGAGCTATTTGAAGTTTGCTGTCTCCTGTGTTGAACTATTTGATTAAGATTCTTCAGATTTCTCAGCTCAAGAGTGTGCACATTCCTCTTAACAAATTAAAGTTATATACCCATGAATGAGTAGGTTGACTAGAAATCAAAACCTCTTCTTTCAACTGGTGAATGGCTAGTTAGGCATCCACTTTGCTTTTGGTGGATGCGTGATTATGTTCGTTTAATAAATTTTAAAATTTCAAAAATGTGGTCAGTTGATTTCGTGGATACAATTTTTTTTTACATGGCTTATTCCCAATAAATTTTTATTCCTTCCATGTTTTGTACATTATAAAAGTATATAAGTTGAAATTCATCAACAACAGTATTCTTGCGCGTTCACATTTTATAACAGAAGCCATTATAGTTTGAATAAAAGTTAAAAATTTTTATGACCTCAGAAACAATACGTACCTTGAATTAAATACTTTTGGTAAGTAACGTAAGCTTGATTTTCTAAATCAGTGTGAGGGGAGGGGGTAGGGTGTGATTTTAATGTTGATTTAAAGAATAAAAACAGCCACTTAGAAATACATAATATCTTAAGCACTTTATTTGATAACGGTCTTGTATATTGGGAGAAACGAGGTACAGTAGTTCACATTCCAATTTTCTCTCTTCCTGTCTTTCGTCTTTTGTTCCTATATTCTATTTTGAATGTTTATATATCTTAAATTTTCGTCATTATTTTCTCTCTATAACTCACTCAATGTGAGTTTTCCACACTTGCAGTTTACTGCTTGGAAATCATCCAACTGGCGATTTTCTGCACTTGCTTAACTCATTTTTACTTCTAGTAGTAATTTTCCTTTTAGATGTCTTTACGTATTTTTTTATGGTATTGAAGAGATGCCAGTGGTGGTCATTTAAAAACTAAGGGAAGTCAATACATATATTATCTGATTTTCTTTTCTGAGTATAATTCCGATTGTAGAACATGATTAAGCACATTGAGAAACAATAGTTGATTCATTTACTTATACTGTAAACTAGGAATCTGAAATATATTATCATAAGAAGTGTTACAACATTGTCTGATATCAGCCATGGTTAATTGGAAATCTTTATCACTAGTCATATTTTTCTATAGCATATGGCATATGAAGAAGATGGATGGAAAGCAATTTGTGAACTTCGAGGGTACAATCTTCATGGCAAAGGTTAGTTATTTTATTGGGTTTTCATTTTTGCCCCTGTATTTCACTAAAAAAAGTGCTGTTTATAGTTTGAGGAATACTGTAATCTGTCCAACTCACAGATTAAGACTGTCTTCTCCTATTTGTGACTTATATCCTTGGAATCCCCCCTGTTTTGGGATGTGATGAAGATGAAAACCCTGATGCTATATTACATTTGAGATCGCTCAACAAAGATGGAAGTGGGGATATATATTTGAGGGTAGGATAGAGTTGGAAATTTATATAATAGTTTGTTATTTGATACAATAATAGCACTTTACAGCATGAGTCAGGCACTTAAATCAAGTAGTATTTAAACAAATTTTGAAACAAAAGAACAGAATGTTTCCAGATCATGCCACACAGGCACATACATGATGCAGTAGGCTAAACACCCATCCTATTCTATACAGTTTATACAATCATACTATTTAGTTTGTGTAGAGAAAAAATTTTAACTTTAATACCTAAAATTTTTCTCCCTACCATGAAGGATGTGTATGTTTGGTAATCTTATATATGTGGCATATTTGTATTTAGAAATGGCTTTCTAAAAGAGTGTTAATTTTAATCTAGTTCTGTCTTATGAATATGGCACCTTGTTGACTGACAAATGAAAAAATATCCTCAATGATGAATGGGCACAGTTGCCTTAGTTGAACAGGCCTGGGAGATAATTATGTCTAAAATGTAGATGTGACGAGTATGACAAATATTGTTTTGATACACCAGCTCTTTGGTCAAAGTCGGGTAACAGAGAATAACCAGACGACTGTATGCGTTGATGCCTGTAGAAATTTTTTTCAAAATATTACTACATTATTTAAATAGAATGGAAATGATAATTAGGTATACTACAGTACTTTTGCATCCAGTATCGCAAAAACTTATGAGAAAAACTGAGACCTGATAAGTATGGTTTACTAAATATAGCTGAATGGGTATATGTTAAATCTGAAACTCATTATAGTAGGTGGGTACTGTATTAGACACAACATACAGTACAAAGTATTTTGTGTTTTTAAGCTTAGTCTTTTTGTTTGTACTGTGATCTGGAGAATTTACATTTATTCCAGTTTGTTAATATCAAGGTTATTTTATCTTTCCTTAAGCCATGGCTGTTGAGGCGTCTATAAATTCGAAAAAGGCAGCACCGTTGTACAAGCAAAATATTATAGGGAAAGGTATTAGCGCTTTAGACGATTTTGGCGATTATAATACGGTGAGTAGGGATTAAAGGCCATGTACTGTAATGTCTTAACTATTATTGCAACATTTCATATCAAAAAGGATTCATTAAATGAAAATATTTGCATATGTTATTTGTTGCTATGTAATAGTATATGTTTTGTTGAAACTTAAGTTTATAGTCAGAACCATAGGTTTTTCAGAAAATGTAACCTTTATTTGAGAACATTGTTTGAAATACATTTATCTATATTTTTCAGTCCAAAGGGAAAAATTTTGAATCACGAGAAGCACGTCCAGTTCAACCTTTTTCTCAGTCCAAGGTACCTGAATCTTTTGATGGACTTCAGGAGCCCACCACAAATAATAACTTAACCGAAAGCCATGAATTAAAGAGAGAACCATTCTTCCCAAAACCTCCCGAGCCAAGAGAAAGATATCCAGAGCCTAGAGAAACACGACCAGAGGCTTTTCTATCTTTCAGTCAAACTGTATCTGCCGCACCACTTCATTCTCCCTCAAGCTTATTCTCCTATCCACCTTCATTTTGCATAGAGGGTAATAGTCAGCCGTCGCCAATTGGGCATCCCCCACAGCACCTCTCCCAAGTTTCGCCTTTAACTGAATTTCCTACACTAAAGTCTTTTGAGGCCAGTAAAGACAGAGGATCTCCACAGCTAAAGATGCCTTCGATTGATTCAAATTTTAATCCACAAAATTCCACTGCCGATAGACTGGAGGTGGGTGGCTTGTATGCATTTAATATATAAAATGTATTTTCACTTATGAGGATATGCTTGAGTTTGCTAATGATATTCAGTATTTTCCAACCACAATATTCTGGCATATGTTATAAAATATAGCATATATTTATGTCCCTATGTCAGGGAATAAAAACTTGAAGTGGTAATTGATAGCTTAATGTCTTTTCTTTATACTAACAAGTTTTGTAGAGGATTTATTAGTGTACTACATATAATAATATTAAATTTATTTAAAAAAAAAAAAAAGGCTATTGATGTTTTCATACCATAGCAAAATCCAGTGCTGTGCCCTCTTTGTGGAGCTGAGTTTGATGAGTGGCAGCACAAGCCCAAGATTCTCAGCTGTGGTCACACGTTTTGTTGTGACTGTCTTCTCGCTTTAGTACGCGACTCTGAAGTTAAATGTCCTGTTGGTTGTGCATACGCTACACCACTAACAAACATTGGTATGTTGTTTAGATTTATTATTTTAATTTTTTCTATCTGTGTAACATGTTACCTTTTAGAATATCACATTTTATGTTAATTTTAGAATATTCTACATACTTATTATAGAGTTTGTATAAGTCTCAACATATGCATATCTTTAAATAGTTTATATATTGGTACCTACTTCCCTTATATTCAATTGGCAAAATTATGTTTTATATCCATTCCAGACCCACAACCAGATTTCATGGTTTCAACAGAAATTGTAAAGCACTGTAAGACATCTGTCTCTATAGAAAACAACTCAGACACTTTGACATAATGTCAGACTTTATAACTTCTTTAATAATATATTTTCTAGGGGTCAGCTACAGTCAGTACTCAAATGTAACGATACTGCTTTTCTTTGTTCCCCTTGTTTTGGGTAGAAATTGTGTATTAGGTATATTTACTACAAAGCAACCCACAGTTTATGATAGTATTTGTAAAAAGTATCTTTGCAGCTTGCATATGGGTTATTGGTATTTACTCCACTTTGAGTTCTAATGTGTAGTGACACTTCTGTGGCAACTTCCTACTTGAATGGCATGTGTTACTACATAGAATGTAAAACATGAGACTTGGGGCTTTCGGCTCTAAAACATACTGTTAGGAATTCAGAGAAAGCTGTACCAGGTGAAGCAGGAACTAATTAAAAATTGATAATTTGCATGAGCGTCTGTGAGTACTTGGTGGTATAGAAATCGCAGCTCCATAGGGAGTGTACTGAAAACATAGCAAGAAATTATCTAAGATTGGCAAACCAGTACATCATGCCTCTGGAGGAGGACTGCATCTTTTCAAGATTGAGGATAACCTAAAAGTATCACACTTGCAAAGTGCTGTAGTCCTATAATTGGTATTGTTCCTCCATATTGAATGGTCAGGAGTAAGGTTTTCTTTAGAATATGATTGAGGTAACTGGTAAGACCCCGCACTATAACAAGAAGTCAGAAATCGAAACTAAATGCATCCCTAAACAGTGACTGATCCCACTCTGAGATTAACTCCAAAGACTTCGTACTCCGAAGTAAGTAGAATCTTGCTGAGAAACTCAGTCCTAGAACCACTCAAGAATGAAAGGACCTCAGCAGAGCTCCAAACTAATGAAAAGGTTGAGTACCAAATAGAAACCCATTTATTATGGATTCCTATTCAAAGATATTCAGAGCACGTGACTTCAAGTGTGCAAAGTAAGTTTTGAGATAGAATGAATGTCTCCAAAGCTGAGGCATCCCAGCTTATGCCAAAAAATACATTTTACTAAACAAATAATGCAACTTTGCAGTGTAGAATAGTGGGATGTGGAAATAAAGTAATAAAACAGAGCACTCACCAATTGTCTACTGACTCCACCGGGATGGGAAATCTTTTGAAAAGAGCTAGGACGGTTGCCTTCTTGCGAAGGACTTGTTTTGGCAGATGTAATCGTTACCCTGAGTGTATGTCCTTACTAACCTCAGTCCGTGACGGGGCGCGAACCCTCGACCTGCTGCCTCAAAGTCGCAGACGCTACCATTTTGCCACGGAGACTACAAAAATAATAAAAATACTGGGAATTTTAATATGTACTACCTTATGTAGGTGCGACCCTCTTCGTTTTCCGAAACGCCGGTACTGGTATCGTATTTTTCTTGGTGCAATACTGTGAGTTACATGTTTAAATTTAAGTTTTTACTATTTTTTACTGTTTTATTATTCTTAGGCTAGGAAATACTTTTTTTTTATCAGTAAAGTAATAAAAATACTGGGAATTTTAATATGTACTAGCTTATATAGGTGCGACCCTTTTCGTTTTCCGAAACGCCGATACCGGTATTGTATTTTTCATGGTGCAATACTGTGAGTTACATGTTTAAATTTATATTTTTAACAATCTTTACTGTTTTATTATTCTTAGGCTAGGAAATACTTTTTTTTATCAATAAAAAAATGAAAATACTGGAAATTTTGATATGTGCTAGCTCACGTAGGTGCGACCCTTTGCGTTTTTCGAAACGCTGATACCGGTATTGTACTTTCTTTGGTGCAGAGTTACTAGTTTAAACTTATGTTTTTTACTATTTTATTATTCTTAGGCTGGGAAATAAATTTTTTTTATCAATAAAATAATAATAAAAAAAAATTTTCTATAAAATAATGAAAACACTGAAAATTTTAATATTTTAATATTTTTGCATATACCCAGAAAAAAACACCTCGCCAAACAAAACTGTGATGCACCGAATTCGCGAAAGGTGAACCACGATATAGCGAGGGTTCACTGTATATCAATGTAATGGCTTTATTTATTCATTTGGTTATTTGAAGGAATTAGATTTAACTTATTTACAAAATTACCAAATATATAGCCGTAAGTAAGATCTTTATTCGAAAAAGTTTGTTGAGGTTGGCGGAAGAATAGTCGCACGGCATTGATGTATACATATATATCAAGTCAATGGTTTTATTTATTTATTTATGTATTTAGTTATTTGAAGTAATTAGATATAATTAATTTACAAAATTACCAAATACACAGCTGTAAATACGATTTTTTATGCAAAAAAGTTTGTTGATGTTGGTGGAAGAATAGCCTCACGGCATTGTTGTATATGTGTATACTGTGTCAGGTTAATGGTTATATTTATGTGTTTATTTAATGGAATTAGACTTAATTTATTTACAAAATTACCATATACTGTACATAGCAGTATATATGATCTTTCTTATGCAAAATATTACATTGAGGTTGGCGGAAGAATAATTACACAGATTTTATATTTATTTTATTTTATTTATTTAATTATGTATTTGGTTATTTCAAGAAATTAGATTTTATTTATTTCCAAAATTACCCAATATATATTTTGGAGAAGAGAGAAACCAAAAGGACAGCACAATAAGAACGCATTTGCAAGAGAAGCGCCATTTTTAAGGTATTGGTTCTCAACCTCTCGTCTGCCTTATTGTTTTTCGTGTTCATTCGCTGTCGATACATACTCTCAACATTAAGATGTTATAAGTGCTTTGGCTGGATGACCAGCATTGATGGTGCATCCTAGTGAGTCTCTTGTTGATTCAG
This sequence comes from Halocaridina rubra, assembly GCA_037179515.1. NCBI lineage: Eukaryota > Metazoa > Arthropoda > Malacostraca > Decapoda > Atyidae > Halocaridina > Halocaridina rubra. The sequence continues at coordinate 99,363 of JAXCGZ010002114.1, forward strand.
GAGAGACCACATAGATTGTTTGATGCTGTGAAAATGGGAAAGGGAGGAAGAATCGTCACCCACTTGTTCTTGTGCTCTTTTGCTGGTGTTAAGCTGTTTGGGCCTAAGTTGGATGGGGCTGATATTATCCAGATACAAGCCAACCACAGTCGTAAAGGTAAACAATACTGTATTGTGTACTTTTACCTATTTTTATGTGTTAGATTAAGATCTTAGATTATTTTTCTATATTTTAGAAATATTTCTTTTTAGCTGTGGAGGGGGACCTAGATTCGAATTTAGATGTTTTCCGACTTGGATCCGAATCCGGTTTAAGTCGGCTGTCAGGATCGTAATCCTGACATAAAACAGGGACCCCCTGTAACCTATAGGTTGAGTGAGGCATGGATGTATATGGATTATTTCTCCATTTATAGTATCTTCACAGATAAACCATTAATTTAAATTTCTTGCCTCAAAGGTATTGATTATGAGGGAAGGGGGCTAGAGTACTTCCACCCTGTACCCCTGATTGTTGTGAAAGTCAACCAAATGGGGCAGAGAGAGGGACTCGGAATCCCCTCTGTATTTTCTTCCTTCAAAGAGTCAAGGTATTTTTCTTTGACTTAGTCATCCCCTATATAAGGGGGAATATGGCTTTTGTATATAGATAGAGATAGACATGGTAAGAAATATTTGTAGTGTATGTTCTTTTAGTGCAGCTCTTTTAGTTCTGATAGTTGCTATATTTTGTTTCAAACTCACTATTTACTGAAGTTCATCGTTATGTTTTTGTTGCTTCAGTAATTTTGTAAAATATTAGAGTGTTGCATTTAAGGTATTTTTTAAATGTCACAGCAACAGAGGGAGTGACTCTTCATAGAGCTGGGATCTCATGCAAATGATTTATAACTATTGCAGAAGCTCCCCTACTTACAAAGAACCGAGTTACGACCATCCACAGATATGAACAAAAATCTATCCATGTATTAATGTATGTATTACAGTACGCTGCTGTAGTATTACATTATTATTAACTGTATTAGAATATATTAATATTGTATGCCTCATGTTTTATGTAGTAGTTAAGTGTCTTTAGCCCAAGTACTGTACAGTACTGCATATTCATGTACTGTGCAGTACTCTATTTTACCTAAACACAACTTATGAACAGACTCCTGTAACCTAACTTGTTCGTAATTTGGGGAATATCTGTATTCTTTTGTTTAATAACATTACTTATCTCTCTTTAAACCAGATGGTCCAAGCTTATCACCATCCCTATCAATAATGACAACAGGCTTTGGACAGCAAAATGGTGCACAAAGGTATTGAGTATAATATAAATTATATATATAATTTTTTTTATTTAAATGAAAGGTTTTCGAGAGAAATAGGTCATTTGTTCTTCATGACTACTTTTTCCTTACAATGATTAAAGTGAAATTCTTAGAATTTTTTTATTCTGATGTAAATTGTATACATCCTTGTAACCACAGAGTGATGGCATTTATTGGGTCTGCATTTTTTTAAGTTATAAATTTTCAAAGTTTGTTGTACTGTATATTGTTGCTAATCCTTTTTAATATATTAAATGTGATATATTTGTCTCTGCAGCAGAGCAGGTAGCAGCCCTTTACCCATGGTATGCTGTACCTGTCCTAAAATAGCCGCAGATGAAGCATGTAATTCTCAAGGACATCAGTTAATTCCTGAGGATCAAGCACGAGATATATTACGAGGCCAACTTCAGTCAACCCGCGACGTAACTTTAAAGCAATTACGACATGCCATGAGTATGAAAGCTACGATGAAAGAAAGACTTGAGCGTACTGTGCACAGTGTGGAAAAATTTGTGGATGAATTGCGTAGAAAGGTAAGGAGGTTATAAAGGATTTGTTTTCTTCAGCTGTGTAAGTATATCGGTTCCACTGATGTTTAGCAAGTTTTTCGTGGATAGCATGGCAAGTTTAGCATCATGGTTTCAATTTGAATATATATACTGTACTTAAATTCCATGTAACTGTAACAGGTTGGTAGAAGAAGACGGGAAAGTGCTTTTATATGCTAGCTGTGCAGCGATATGCAGATTTTTATCTGCTTTAGTAGCTCAGTTAGTATGGTGTCATAAACATGTAGCTTTCGAAGTGCATTTGGTTCCCATGATATTTAACATGTTTTTCATATATATATATATATATATATATATATATATATATATATATATATATATATATATATATATATATATATATATATATATATATATATATATTTTTTTTTTTCTTCTTCTTCTTCTTCTTCTTCTTCTTCTTCTTCTTCTTCTTCTTCTTCTTCTTCTTCTTCTTCTTCTTCTTCTTCTTCTTCTTCTTCTTCTTCTTCTTCTTCTTCCCACAGGTAGGCTTTTGAGCCTGTTAGTGCTGAACATCTTCTCCATTGCGCCCTGACCCGGAAGATATCCTCCTCCTCCAGTCTATTCCTTCTTCCCATTATATATTTTGTTAAGATTTCTTTTATACTATCCCTCCATCTTTTTCGTGAGCGGCCTGTGGGCCTTCTTCCATCTGGTGTCCATTTGAATGCTAGTTTTAGAATTCTTGCCTCCTCCATTCTCTGTACATGTCCCAGTCACCTCAACTTAGCTTGCTCAATTTTTATATATATATATATATATATATATATATATATATATATATATATATATATATATATATATATATATATATATATATATATATATATATATATATATATATATATATATATATATATATATATATATATATATATATATATATATATATTATATATATATATATTATATATATATATATTATATATATATATATATATATATATATATATATATATATATATATATATATATATATATATATATATATATATATATATATATATATATATATATATATATATATATATATATATATATATATGTTTCGGTTTTATGACACGGACTCCCTTTTCTACCAAGGGTTAGGACGGTTGCCTTCTTGCGAAGGACTTGTTTTGGCAGATGTAATCCTTACCCTGAGTGCATGCTCTTGCTAACCTCAGACCGTGACGGGGCGCGAACCCTCGACCTGACGCCTCAGAGTCGCGGACGCTACCACTTGAACCACGGAGACTACAAAATAATGATGTTCCAGTTTTACGTCACGGACTCCCTTTTCTACCAAGGGCTAGGACGGTTGCCTTCTTGCGAAGGACTTGTTTTGGCAGATGTAATCGTTACCCTGAGTGCATGCCCTTGCCAACCTCAGACCGTGACGGGGCGCGAATCCTCGACCTGATGCCTCAGAGACGCGGACGCTACCGCTTGAGCTACGGTGATATATATATATATATATATATATATATATATATATAATATATATATATATATATATATATATATATATATATATATATATATATATATATATATATAATATATATATATATATATATATATATATATATATATATATATATATATATATATATATATATATATATATATATATATATATATATATATATATATATATACTCCTTGTTCCTTTTATATGCGATTTTTTTATATGCAAAATTGCAATAACGCCCCCCAAAAATAATAGTAAAAAACTCGGAATTCGGGAATAACGCAAAATATATATATATATATATATATATATATATATATATATATATATATATATATATATATTTTTTTTTTTTTTTTTTTATATATAAATAAAACAGCCTTTATCAGGCTGTACAGAGAAACAGATTTAGAGTGTAATGACCTGTCAGATGTGAATTGATTATAAAAGATGTGTAATGAATATCCAGCTCTCTGCTGGGTTTTAATATATCTCTGCATTACTCTCATGATGTCTATTCCAAAAATTCTCCATAGATCGTATTATTATTATTATTATTATTATTATTATTTTTAACAATAATTTTCCTTTGATG